>VUQH01020613.1:0-41864 GCA_015106775.1 Etroplus canarensis | reverse complement strand
TGGCCCCCCGGCCGCCCCCCCCCCCCCCCGGCGACCCTGAATTGGACAAGCGGAAGAAGATGAATGAATGAATGGATGAAATGTTTCCTGTACTGACTGAGAGAAACTGACAGAACTCATTAAGTTTTGGATAAACTATATTTTATGATCTAGAGGATGTCATGATTTTATTGGCTTTTCATCTCTGGGCTCTGTGATGATGTCACGTCCTGTCTCTGTCTGTCAGGTGACCAGGCCAGGAACTTCTTCCTCCAATCAGGGCTGCCCCCGCCCATCCTCGCCCAAATATGGTGAGTCACATGTCCAGGGATTGACTGGATCGTTTATGTCAGGGGTGTCAAACTCCCAGCCCCGCCCCTGCTTCCGGTCGCCGATTTGATGTCTAAACATCGTGTAATTCGGCCCTATTAAGCAGCACGTTGCAATTATATAATTCAGTGCGTCTAAATTTCATTGTATAATTGCAAGGTGTCCCTTTACAGGGCCGAATTACATGATATTTTTGACATCGTAGGGGCGGGGCCAGAAGCGGCCCACGAGCCGGGAGTTTGACGCCCCTGATTTATGTTGTTTAAAAAAATCTGCTGATTTGGCCTTTGGTTCATTTTGTAAATAACTGCGCCGTCTGCGTTCCTGCAGGGCTCTGGCTGATATGAACGGCGACGGCCGAATGGATATCCACGAGTTCTCCATCGCCATGAAGCTCATCAAGCTGAAACTCCAGGGTCACCCGCTGCCGCCGACGCTTCCTCCCAGTATGAAACAGCCGCCGCTGCCATTACCCCCACAGGCTGGCTTTGGTAAGTAACGGCTTCGAGGTCAAATCAGCGAGTGCCTGCCATGTGACCACCTCAGATGTGGGACTCACATGTGGAAGTAAAGTCACGTGCTGTAACCTGTTCTGATCAGGATATAACCCTTTAAAGCTGACCTACAGCCAGTGACGAGCTTGACTCGCGGTCGTGACTGAGTTTGTTTACAGCTTTAACAAATCTTAACCGTGTTGTTGAGCTCTGACGTCATGTGGATTCTTTCTGGACCCACCAGTGTGCACTTGTAGAGTTTTTGTAGCATTTTCATAATACAGAGGTAAAATTTTGCGAGGCTTCGTGAAAGATGTTAAGGTGATGAGGAGGTCAGGTGGGTCAGAAGCGTGTTTTTTGGTGTCCCGTCGGCCTCGCCTCACCTTTTCTCGTCAAAGTTTTATAGAAAGTATTGACTCTAATGACGGTCGTGTGCACTGTGTGCCACCCGGCGTTTGTTCGTATAGATTTATAACCTCAAATTCAGCTTCTGACACTCGCTGTATGAAAAAGTAACGACCGCGTCTCCACTGTGTCTGTTTTTGCTCAGGCATGCCCCCCATGCCGCCCATGGCGGCTCCTCTGCCAGGCGTGCCCCCGCTCCCTCTGCCTCCTCTTCCCGTCGGGGTTTCGCCGCCTCTCGTCTCGTCGGCGCCGCCGCCCCTCCCGCAGCCCATCGCCAACGGAGCTCCTCCCACAGGCATGATGCAGCCCATCTCAGGCTTCTCCCACCCAGGTGACAAGCGTCTCTCAGCTTCTGTTTACACATAACGTGCTCAGTGTGTTTCCACCGCAGACATCCACGCACACGCGTGCGTTTTAGCACAGGTGCATGAAAAGTCTGGTTTCTCACGCTGAAACGTGCTCCTCTCTGTTTCTCTCAGCTTCCTCTTCGTTTAATCGCTCCAGCACCAAGCTGCAGAAGGGCTCGTCCTTTGATGCTGCTGGGTAGGTCAAAAAGTCCACATGTCCTCTTACACCCCTCCATGAGAATCACAGCAGGTCTCTGCACAGACATATTCACTACAGGCTGACTTCACTGCTGTTGATGTTTCTAGCAGGATTTGTTTGAGCACCACGAGGTTTCGCCTCCTTCCATTTTATTGTGTGAAGCTGGATTTAGATTTTTGACTCTGACTGTGACGGAGATTCTCAGAATGTTGGACTAGCATCATACGGTTTGTGTTGACTCTCCGTCGTGCCCACAAATTTGCTGTCACTGACTGTGTGGCTGACACCACCGTGTTTTACAGGGTGGTCGTCCTGCTCGTTGCGTAGCATGCGTTGCCTTCAGCCGCTCGTTCGTGCAGTGGCTGTGAGGTGTGCGTTAACTGATTGTTTCATTTAAGATGTAAAACACAGCCCAACAGTCACACGGTACAGGCCGGTGCACACGGCGTCCTCACCGTGTGCGAGAACAACAAGGCTCAGGGTCAGATGAATTTCGGTGCACCTGTAAGAGCGGTCACATTCAGTTTGACTTATGTAGCACCAAATCGCAACACATGGTTATCTGCAGGCGCTTTACATAAAGAGAGTCCTCCGTGAGTAAGCACCGTGGCGACAAAGGCGAGGGAAAACGTCCCTTTAACGGGCAGAAACCTCGAGCAGAGCCACCATCTCAGGATGGTCGTCTGCCGTGACCGGCTGGGCTGAAAGGAGGCGAGGAGAGAGGCGAAGGACACAGGACATGAAACAGCCTATACAGTATAGTATGTAGTAGAAAGAGTGAAATAAATACTGCATCCTAGAAGTATTTATACATTCACTGGCTTAGATACTACAGCAGCAAAACTAAGGGATGTCCCAGAGTGAGCCTGTGTCAGCACTAACTGTAAGTCTTATTAAAAAGGTTTTTAACCTGCTCCTAAACGAGGGTGTCTGCCTCCTGGAGGACAGGAGTGTGATTACTGTCACCAGATCTACACGACCAGGAGCAATATTTTCGTTTAAAGTAGTTTTAAACTCCTCCTCAGTATCCGGTCCTGACCCCGGGGACAGACATGAGTGAAGTATTTCTAAAGCAGTCGTCGTACTTACTGTCATTTTTAAACGTGTGAGCACAAATAAGGAGGAGCCAACACAAGCAGAGGTTGATGTGTTCAAAAGCCTGCAGACGTGCACAGACAGACAGATTTCTGTAATGAAACGTAAAGCACAGCGCCACACAGCTGCTTTAGGTGCTGATCAGGTGAGAAGGGTTAAAAACGCAGAGAAATCAAGTCGTCTGAGCAGACGTGAGATTTATTCCTGAGAAAGACACTTTTGGACACAAGCTTTTCAGCGTGTAAACTTAGATTTATAATAATGCCTAAATGTTGACGTCTTTAAACATTTTTAATATCAGCAGTTTTTAGCCTGGCTGGGAATCTGTAACATCCAACCAACCCTACTGTACATCCTGCTCTGCGTGTTCTTGTTGTTTTGCTTTCATTGGTTGCTTGTTCTCTTATTCTGTGGTCCTCGCAGCACTCAGCCTCCCTCTGATTGGGCAGTTCCTCAGTCCTCCAGGCTCAAGTACAGACAGCTTTTTAACTCTCATGACAAGATGATGAGTGGACACCTCACTGGTACACACACACACACACACACACTCTAACATGTTACTACGTCTGCTCATATGTCGCTCATATAAAGAAGGATGTCTTTCTGTGGTCCAGGTCCTCAGGCTCGCACAATCCTGATGCAGTCCAGTCTTCCTCAGAGCCAGCTCGCCACAATATGGTGACTACTTTAAAACGTGACCATTCATCAAAGTAGAAGGAGGCTCTCATTTAAATATGACCTTTATTCTTTGTTTTGTCCCTCAGGAGTCTGTCAGACATCGACCAGGATGGAAAGCTAACAGCTGAGGAGTTTATCTTGGCTATGCACCTCATAGATATGGCAATGTCAGGGTTACCGCTGCCCCCTGTGTTACCTGCAGAATACCTCCCACCATCATTCAGGTAAGTCCTCACAGTCAGAATGCTTTCTTAATGCTGACTCTGACACAGCCAGCCGCTCAGTTTCTGCAACAAAGTCCTGCAGAAGGTACCTCGCTGGTCCTGGGGTGGGGGGGTCCAGCCACAGCCAGTGGCTGAAGAAGTAGCTACGAGGCAAGTTCAACGTGTCCCCCGTATATCTTTCAGTTATCTGGGTCCTCTTATCCTAACGTTCGGGCTCAGGCGCTCGATAAGTCGAGCCAGGATTTCCCAGTCTAGCTCCAAGCGTGTTCGCGTGAAAGCTGCGGACGTGGCAGCACGAGAGGAATGACGCACACGAGCGCGTCCACTAGCAGCTGGAAAAGAGCGGACATGTTCATAAAGTTAGTCAGGAAGGAAAACTGGCAAACAGACAAGTGAAAGTTAACAGACTTCAGTATCCGTGGCGTCGTTAAAGAACCTGACAGGTAACTGAGTGTTTGTTACATTAATGTTTATGTGTGTTTAAGATAAAAACACACACTGAAAGAAAGCGAGGACGTGGCGTTCCGTCAGGACTTTTGAGTGACTGTGCTGCCGGCGTGCGGAGACGTCTGCACAGACCCTCACAAGACGTGAAACGCCGTGGTTACCCTGAAACCAGCTACCCGACCTGGCTTCGTACGACACCATAACTCCACGATAGTTAGCGTCTGTTCTTGTGTTTGACGTGATGAACGTGTTGCAGCTGTTTGGAGCAGCGTTAAAGGTTTTTAAATGTCGGACCACTCATTTCTGTTTTGGGTGAAAGGCGCGTGCGCAGCGACAGCGTTCAGTCGGACCAGAAGAGCGTCCAGGAGGAGGCTGAGGAGGAGACGGAGAGCAGCCAGGAGAAGAAATTACCAGGTGAATATGATGCAGCATCTCTCAGCACTGACATAAAACACATAAACCCGTTTAGTGATCCATCAGCTGTTCCTGACAGAAGGCGCCGCTGCTGAAAGCTCTTACACCGGCCCGTTTTATAAACGCAGTCCTTTTCTCGCCGCAGTGACGTTTGAGGATAAGAAGAGGGAGAACTTTGAGCGAGGAAATCTGGAGTTGGAGAAGCGACGTCAGGCCCTGCAGGAGCAGCAGAGGAAAGAGCAGGAGAGGCTGGCTGCGCTGGAGAGAGAGGAGCAGGAGAGAAAGGTAGACTGTGCGGACGCTGCGCTCAGCAGTTGAATTGCCGGTGGTTTTTATGGCCGGAACGTGAACGGCGCTTTCTCTGTACCGGCTGCGAGCTTCCGTCAGTAAATTGTTCACGTTCAGTTTTGAAAACTCAGAGGGTATGGAGATGCGTCAGGGCGACACGTCACAAGTGACAGTTTGTTTGTTCTTTTTCTCTGTTTGTGCTTCAGGAGCGCGAACGCCTGGAACAAGAGCGGAGGCGACAGCAGGAACTAGAAAAACAACTGGAGAAACAGAGAGAGCTGGAGAGGCAGAGAGAAGAAGAGAGACGCAAAGAGATAGAGAGGAGAGAGGTATGGAGAGGGAGGGAGGGAGGGAGCGTGATCGCCCAGGATCTGTTTTAAACAGCGAGCTAAGCTGAAGTTTATCTGCTGCAGACATGTAATTACATCAGTTCCCAGCCCTGCAGCACATGACTTACATCGAGTGTGTAACATGCTATAAGCTTGTGTGATGCAGCTGCAGGTCTTTGAGCTGTAATGCTGTGTTGTGACAATAAACCTAACGTTTTGATTGTGTGTGGCAGGCCGCTAAGAGGGAGTTAGAGCGCCAGCGTCAGCTGGAGTGGGAGCGCCAGCGGCGGCAGGAGCTTCTGACTCAAAGAAACAGAGAGCAGGAGAGCATAGTGCTGCTCAAAGCCAGGAAGAAGACCCTGGAGTTTGAACTGGAGGCTCTGGTAATCACAAATACACAGCCACACCTAGCGACACAGCTCACACACAGACGGTGTGTGTGCAGCGTCAGATTGGTCTGAGCTGCTGAGGACATGTGACCAAAACAGACAGAGCTTAACCCTGGACTGTCGAGTCTTTTCAGGGAGAGCTCCAAGTGTAGAACTTACTACATTTATTAGAAATTTGGAACTTCTTACAGCTGTCATTGGATGAGAGGAGTCCGCCCATCACTGAGTCACCTCAGGGGGGCAGCCATTGCCAGAATTAGCAGTTAAACCAGCATGCTTGTTTTTGGACTGTGGGAGGAAGCCGGAGTACCAGAGAACCCAGGCAGGCGCGGACGAACTCCATCCAGCTGGCCATGGGGTTCGAACCAGGAACCACCTTGCTGTGATAGTACCAACACAGAATAATTAAAAAAAAATTACTGTGAAGTTTTCTCATTTTAAAGTACATCCTGATTTTGCTGGTAAAGAGTTCCACAGCTGTGGGCTCTGATGGAAACCCTGTGGGAACAGTTACAACGTTCTGTCCTGAGGAACAGAGGAACTACGAGCCACAAAGGTCACAGCCACAGGCGTGATGAGAGAGAAGCGGTGTATTTAACCCCCAGCCACTTTTTATTTCAGAGAAACTGCTCGTCAGTCTCATTTTTTTTAGAAAGACGTCAAAAACCATCAGCCTTTCAGTACTCTCTACTTCCTGTGGCTCATTGATCTGATGGGTTAAAGTTCAGCTTCCACCTGTGACAGATGTGTATGAAACCACTGGAAACATTTCTGTAGAGCTAAATATTTACATATAGAAAGGTTTTAACTGTCAGGGTTGTGATTGTGAGGAAAAGGATGGAAACTACCGTCACATATTTATGATTAATATTTACTTGATTAGCTGTGACTTTTAAACCTTTTCTTGTCATTCCTCATTTGTCTGCCCTCAGTTGATTAGAAGCTGTTCGCACACATACTATACACAGTTTTTATTTCATAAGTAAATGAACAGAAATACGTCACATAACATAAAGAAACACAGTTTTTATTCCTTGGGACAGTAGTGTAATTTTTAATCTTTCATTTGTATTTCATTAATTCTCTTTTCTTACTTCCTGTACTTTCACCGTCATTATGCAAACCGATGCACAGAAATTTCGTTCATATGAATACCTGCAGTGTAACTAAGTGACAACAAAGTGTTGAATGTGATATCTGGGAAATGTTTAAAAATGTAGGAGTGGCTGTGGAGAGACTAAAGGAACTCTGTGCCTGACTTACTGTAAAAACAAAACCAAGGATCCACGGAGGAGACGCGTCTGGTGGCGCCGACAGGCTGCAGCCGGTCCACACGTTGTTTTTCAGAAAGTCCAACAAGAGAAATGATTAAAGATGAGTGAAGGAGACGCGACACGACGGGTTTAAACGTTAAACATTCTGTCTCTCCTGTTCTCCAGAACGACAAGAAGACCCAGCTGGAGGGCAAGCTGAAGGATGTTCGGTTTCGTCTGTCGGCTCAGAGGAGGGAGGTGGAGCAGACCAACCAGACCAGGGAGACGCGCATCGCTGAAATCACGCTCTTACAGCAGCAGCTGCAGGTGCGCCGAACACAGACTGACCGAGCGCCGCACGTGGCCGCGTCAAACCGTGGTGAAATGAACTCATTGTTTCGGGTTGTGTGCAGGACTCCCAGCAGTGGTTGGGGAGGCTCATTCCTGATAAGCAGACCCTCAACGACCAGCTGAAACAGGTTCAGCAGAACAGTCTGCACCGTGAGTACCACGAGCGCCAAGCGCTCGCTCATCGCTCTCGGTTTGACTCGGGTTAAATGCCTTTTCCTGTAACGCTATGTTGAATTGCATTAAGGCCGGGATCAGAACTAAAAGCAGCTTCTAGTGTCTGATAAGTTGATTATTTGGAGATATGAGGTTATATTTACTTTAATAAGCAGCATTTTAGTACTTCTGGTGAGGCAAGATAACGGCCTCCTCTGCCAGAAACGTCTCTGATTGAACTTGGCGCTGCCTCTCACTCTCTGTGTGTGTTTAGGTGATAGTCTGTCGTCCCTGCAGAAGGCCGTTGAGCAGAAAGAGACGAGCAGACAGCAGCTCAGAGAGCAGCTTGATGCTGTGGAGCGAGAGACGAGGGCCAAACTGCTAGAAATAGATGCTTTCAACACCCAGCTGAAGGTAAAGAGCCAGATAAGCAACACAGGACAGGAGCATGCCGAGCAGGGTTTTTCCTGTGTGCAGAACATACTGGCACTCCATGAGGAGGCTGTAAGAAAAATATTTTTAACCAGGGTTCAATTACTCTACTATAAAATGCAAAGACAAAAACATTAGCCTTAATATATTCAGACCAGTTTACCTTACATATGTAATAACTCGTTATAGCTCAGTTTAACCCAGGAAAAACCCGTCAGGAAAATGCCAGGTCATAGGTCATGGTGTGCCTGATGGAATATCTCAGAAATTAACTGAAGTATTGCTAAATGTTAATTACACTGAACATAAAAAGTATGAAAATGTCAGATATTAACCTGAACCTTTGTTGTGTTGAAAGTCCTGTGATACATGAAGTGGTTTTTGTCCTGTGTTGTCAGAAAAGAAGTGCATGCTCGGCATTTTCACCAAGTGTGAGAGTATCGAGTGACTTCTTCTGACTCGTCTTAAATTAACACGGTTTCCTCCAAAAGTACTGGAACAGCAAAGCCAGTGAGCGTGCTCTGAAGAGATCACAAGACGAGTGTGTGAAGGGAGATGGCATCAGTTCTTCAGCATAACATCAGCAGCTGTGTCATATAAACGTATTTCTTCATCAGTAAGTGGCCCTGGAGGTCTGCTCTCACTTCACGCTTGGCTTTCACCTGTGGGAGAAACGCGTGAAGCAGAGCAGAGGGGAAAATCTGTCAGAGGCCTTTCAGCGACGTAGCCAGTGCCACAGCGTGGAGAACGAAACACCGGCACGCTGAGCACGCGGGCATCGAACCGTCGACTGAGGGAAACAACAAGAGCTGGTGACCGGCAGTAAAGGAAACCCCCAGGCAATGTGGACATGTCCACTGCTCAAAGGAGACTGGGAGAACAGTGATGTAGAGGCCTTAACGCAAGATCCAGATCAGTCTTTAAGTAAAAATGGAAATCCAGCTTTTAATTTGCATAAACCTGCAGAGGTGAGAAGATTGATGGACTCGTGAGCAGCGTGCAGTGATCCAGGGGACGTCTGTGGAGTTCTGTGGAGTGTTTTTGCTCGGTACGTTATCGACAGTTAGTGATTTGTTTCAAACGATAAATTAACATTAAAACAGGCTGTTTACGCAAGTTTTTAAATGTAGCACTTTTAATTTGATCATGGAGATTTCAGGACAGCATTTTCACACCCATCAAAGTCACAGCAACACGCACCAGCAACAGAGGCAACACGCACCAGCAACAGAGGCAACACGCACCAGCAACAGAGGCAACACGCACCAACAACAGAGGCAACACGCACCAGCAACAGAGGCAACACGCAACAGAGGCAACACGCACCAGCAACAGAGGCAACACGCATCAGCAACAGAGGCAGCAGGCGCCTCTCTGTGGAGACTGTGGGTGCAGACGTCGTGCCGATGAGACAAAGACAGACCTGTAGCAACGTGACAGAACGTCCACAGTAAGGAGAAAGAGGGGACCTGCTCGTGATCCTGAACATGCTAACTGTGAAGCACGGCGGGGGGCGTGTCGTGACTCTGACCTGCACGGCTGCTCCTGGAAGAGGCTGGGTCATTTTTATTGATGATGTGACTCGTGATGGCGGCGGCAACATGAACAGATAAATCGTCTGCACCATCGTCTTGACTGAACTTATTGGGAGGAGCTTTATTACGCAGCAAGACCAGGTCCAAAACACGCTGCCACCTCAGCGCCGGACTTCATCAGGGGGCCGTGGCTCAGCAGCTCTTAACCCAGCTGAAGCTTTATTTCACCTCCTGAGGAGACGAGACACAAAGTCTGCCAGACAGGCTTGATGGGACCGGCAACCACATCTGAAGACTTTTTCCACTTTCACGTAGTTTCATTTATTGGCTTGATTCTACGTTGTTTCACATGTTTTGATGTGAAACCAGAGATGAAAACTGGTCTCTCGTCTCACGTCCATCTTTGTCTTCAGTGCACAGAGGAAACTCCCTGGCCTTGCTGTTCCTGCGCTTTCAGAGGAAACGGTTCTGCGGTGTTAAAGCACGTTCCTCTCAGTATCTTTGTATGTGTCGGAAAAACTCATTCTGGTACTGAGAAGCATACCTTTGATGCTTTGATGATCTTGCAACATAGAAATGAAGCGGTGTCATGTTTTCTTTCATGTTGCTAAGAGAAAAAGTAAAATAACCAGTTAATTTGTGAACACGGCTCATGTTTTCCTAAACGAATCCCTGAATGTCCTGTCCAGCGCTCATAACCCCACGCTCACTGCTGAGTTTGTCAGACTTTGCGTGTTTGCTGGTGTGTTTCAGGGTGTTTACATCATGTTTACATGCTGGTGTGTGTTTTACAGTATTAATGTTGACTGCCGTGTTTCTGGAGAGTGTGCACAGGGTCCTTTCAGTCCAGCCGCTTCATGTAGCTTTGGCCCAGTTCACCACAGAGAGACGAAGATGGGGGGAGTGTGTTCCTGCAGTTCACAGCAGTCTGTTTGTGTTTCCTTTGCTCCCTGTTTCTTCTCAGGTCAGAGAGAGGAGAAACAGCTCTGTGTTTCTGCTCCAACAAGGAGGAGAGCAGAGAGAAACCAGACCGCACTAAACTGATTTTCTTCCTGCAAATCTAATAAACTCGACTCTCAGCTGTGCAGAGCGTTACTCAGGGATTCGTTAAAGCCGAGCGGCACAGGAACAAACTAATATGCAGTTTGGATAACTGTGTTTTCTCCAGAGTAAAGTGCAGCCATGTCTTTAAAAACAGAGGCGTAGGCCACTGAGACGTGAACTATATTTGACTATCCTTCCCTCCACCTTCCTTTCTACGCCTCCTCCTCCCCCTGAACTCTTCTCTCGTCACGCTGCTGTGCGTCCTCTGGGACACATTTTTCCGCTTCTATCTGCTGTCCTCGTCTGTATTTTGTTCCCGCTTCTTCCACCTGTATTTCTTGCGTTCATCTTCTCCCTGTGTTGCTCTTTGTTTAATCCACATAATAAACACTACCTTCTATATTTTCTACTCCTTTATTTTATCTCCCACATTGGCCTTTTGCTCCCTTGCCCATGCCAGTCTCTGTGTGAGTTCTATGCCAACCACTGTGCCAGGATAGATGCCCTGCGACGCCAGCTTCAGGAGGAACAGAGAGGGAGACAGGTAGAGCACACTGCCACTGCTGGACTGGGGTGGTACTGCAGCTGGGACATACTCTAATATGAAATGATGTCAAACTGTGTAATTAGCATGAAGCCATTAATGGCAAAACCTGGAGGAAGGAGCGGGTTCTGCACAAGGATTGGACCTGATTTGGCAGCTTATCTGCAAAAGTTTAAACTGAAACACTGTTAACCTGCAGGCTTCAGGTGTGTTAGTCTCCTAAAGGCTTTGCTGTCTTTAACACCAACAAACCAGACTTCTGGAAAGCCTGATTTGTTGTCACTTTTTAGTGCATCCCTTGTACTGCCCTGCCAGCCAGATAGATGTACTGCAGCCAGTCGAGTCCTCCTTGTAACTGTCAAGTTGTAACGCACTGATGTACTGTGTGTGCTGTTTCTTTCTAATCTCACACGTCAGAGTCAGTCCGACCTCTGACGGGGAAGAAGGCTCACTGCAACACTCACTACTAATCAAACTGAAGAAACAGGAAATGAATAACCAAGATAAAAGTCATATAGTCTTTAACGGGGTTGTAACAATTCTGACACTCACATCTCCTCATGGTTCCATCTTCCACATGCTCTCGTTAATGCCTTGCTAAGGTGTCATACAGTGATGTGAAAAAGAGCTTCACAGGTCTCTGCAGTTGTGTGATAAAACTAAGTACACCCTGTGATTCAGAGGCTTGTAGAAACACCTTCAGCAGCACAAAGTTAAGGGAATCCTTTTCTCTCTGACGGTCAGTCTCTCACATTGTAGTGGGGTAATTTTGGCCCACTCTTTACAGTGTCTCTCCAGTTCATTAAGGTCTGTGGGAACTAATTCGTCCACAGCTCCCATAAGGTCCCACCACAGCCGTTTAGTCCTGTCTGGATCTGGACCCTGACTGGGTCATCACATCACCTGGAGTCTTTAGGGTCTTTGTCATGTTGCAGTTTGTGCCAGGCTTTGGCTGTGGGAGATGTTACACCCCCTACTCCCAAAATTAGATTTGTATTTGTTTGTGTGGCGCAGTAAAAAAGTAGTAAAGCTAAGCATAGAATTTCAGCTGCATTAGTTACGCATTTCCCTTATTAGAGGAAAAAAAGCAAAATTTCAACAAAACATTTTGAGTTCCCGAATGTTTTCAGTGATCCAGCTTTAAGCCTCTGACTAAACTCACATGACTCCTCACAGTGACTCACCAGAGCCTCCCCTTATGAGTCCAGTCCTCTTTTTCTTTAATATCTGAGAAGAATCAGACTTTTGTCAGGGATTAAACATCTTTTCTTTACCCAAATTAAACGTAGATATATCCAGTATTGAATAATAGCGAGTCAGATATGAGGGTATATCTAAAATGTACAGAAACATGGACTAAACTTTAACTGTGTGTGTGTGCGTGCGTGCGTGCGTGCGTGCGTGCGTGCGTGCGTGTGTGTGTGTGTGTGAGTAAAGGCTATTAATGTGGAGGCTAATCTTAAGGCACCTGTCTCCTCAGGCAGAGTGTGACCTCCACTAGCCAGGTTCACCCATGTTTGTCCTCCCATCTCATTTCTCACCTCCTCTCCCCTCCCTCTCTCTCCTCAATCTTCGCCTCCCTTTCCTTTTTATTTTTTATTTCTTTGCCAAGCTACTATTCATATCATATAAAAGAGAACAGAGAACACTCTTTCTGTTTTTTCACTTTTGTTCTTGACTTCTTTGAACAGGTAAACTATTCAAGTCATGCTGGGCGTACGCTGTTTCTTTCCAAGAGAGGTCAACAGTCAAATCTATCTACCTCTGTCTGTGGCTTTCTCTCTGTCTCTGCTTTTGGGGTCAGTGGGCTTTGGGAGCTGTCAGCTCAGTGCTGGTGTCTGCTCCCTGACAAACTAAGGTTAAAGGTCAGAGGTCAAGAGTTAGAGGGCAGGACGTGACCCTAAAGACAAACAGCATGGGGAGTGGGTCATACCCTCGAAAGAGCTTGTCATTCTCCATGCAGGGGGTGATGTAGTGTGAGCATACATACAGTGTGTGCATGAAAGTGTGGATCTCTGATATTTACATGTTGATGCCCTTCTCTCTTTGTATACACACACCTGTCCTTAAAGCATCATGTGTGGCATATGCTGTGACGTGATGTGTGATATGTGTCATGTTTGCCTGGCCTACTTAGCCTGTTTAAAGGTCCTTGTCAGTGTTGCTCCTCTCCTCTTCTTATGGTTACTTTACAAACCTGTTTACACAGCCAAGGTCACAATGGATCGCTATGAAAACATCATCTTCTATATAAGTCAAGGCAGCAATGCATAAGAAACTGACAAAGACACAGGCAATCACACAAGGTGAGTAATACTCTCACAGTCATATCATCATATTTTAAGCACATGGTAGCTGTGTTTGTGTGTGAGGCACAGGAGAGCACGCTGCCTCCTCAGATGGGTAATTGATGGTCAGACTGAAAGAGACTGAGGGGAATTAAGATAAACACACTCTGATAAAACTAACCTGCCTGGCTGCAATGCTTTCTGCTTACCACGAATTAAAACATATCACACGTGCTGCACGCACATCCATGCATGCAAGTGTGTGCACATAAACACTGACACCAACATACATGCATGCAAACACCCACACAGTTTACACTTAGGATTTGATGATGGATTTATACACAAAGGCATGCTTAAACAGTAGAATAAATGTTTGGACAGTGGTGGCTCTTTGAGTAATTGACCTATGAATCACACACAAGAGATCTTGTAAATTATGAAGACAAATAAACTCTCCATATATCAAGTTCCTATTATAAAATCTTAAGCAGATTTAAACAGAAATGTATCTGCTTGGGCAAGGACATTTATTTGTGGCTCTAAGGTGTCCTGCATACAGATTATGGAGACTAACCTGGTAACGCTCATCCTGGGTTCATTGCCAAGCTTGAGACAAAACTGAAATGTGAAAAAGTCTATACCGAACAACATTATTGTAACGTAATGCACTCACATTTATATGGCACTTTTCTAGACTTACTGACCACTGAAAGCTTTATCCTACAAGCCCCATTTTAACTATATATTTATACAGCGCTTTATTCTATACACTAAATCTACTTCAAATCCCTGGCAAATTTAGAATCACCAATTACCCTAACATGCATGTCTTTGGAATGTGGAAGGAAGTTGGAGTACCTGGAGGAAACTCACACAGGCAACAGAGAACACACAAACTCTACAAAGAGAGGCCTCAGCCAGGGTTCAAACCAGGAACATACTTGCTGTGAGGCATCAGTGTTAACCATAGTATCAATGTGCTGCCAAATACAACGCAATGTAAAGTTACTGTCTCCTGTAGAGCATATGTTAGTGTAGTCTCTTTACATATTAAGGAATAGAACATATTTAATGTGGCATATAGTTTTATTAGCCATCAATACAGCATGGAATCAAAATTTTGGCTCACATAAAATATAAAAACTAAACACGTCCCAAATGAATCCAGTAATACCCACTGGTCTCATATTCAAGGGGAGAGTTGAAGCCAAAAGTTGTTATAGCCACACATTCCCCAGTGAAAACATGCTTCATACGTTCTCGCACACTTTCCAAGTTTATGCACCAATGATCTAAGTACATAATGAAGTGTGACATATCAAGCAAAGGCGCTAATGGGGTGTGAAGTCATTAGTGAACTCTCCCTCTCTCTGACACACACACAACCTTGTATGTGCAGAACAACAGACCTGTTCTTTCAGACTGTACTTGTAAGGTGTGATAAGCCCGTTAAGCAATCCTGACTCCTGGGTAATATTAGCGAACTGCGCTTTACTGCACAGCCTCTCAAAAATAGATTTCCACTGCATAAATGTATCATACATGGTTGTGTTAAAGCAAGCTTTATCATGTGCACAAATTAGGTGGAATGTGCAGCTGAGAGAAATGAGTCGACACAGTTGCAGGGTTTCCCCCTTTGCTGGCGCTCATGCACCTGACACTCGCAGACTTCTAACAAATGCATGTGTGTGTTAAGCTGACAAAACTGACATAGTGTTGTCTGACATACTCCACATTTACAGCTGGAAAAAGAATGAGAAAGAGGAAGAGAAAGAGAGGGGAAGAGAGAGAGAGTCTAAAAGCTTGTCAGTCCCTCTTAATTATTCTAATTGCTGAGCTCAAGCATCGTGCCAAGGCTTAGGCATTCCCCTGGCACAACAACACAAGCCCCCTATCTCTCTCTCTCTCTTTCTCTCTCTCTCTCACACACACACACACACAGGATTCAGGATTGCCTTGAAACCTTTCCTCGCTCCTCATTTTGTCCTGTCCCCTCATCTCCATACAGAACTCACCCATCTCTCTCTTTTCCTCAGCTCCCTCTATCAGCATTCCTCCACCCTCGGAGCACTCTCTTATTCCTTCACTCCTCCTCCACTCCTCCCATCACAACAGACCCTTCTGCTTCCTCTCCCCAACCACTCCTCTCCTCCACCCCTCCGTTCCTCCGACTGGATTAAAAGTACTTTTCATTACCCGTGCGGGAGATATGGCACTTAAAAATCACCCCATTATCATTTTTCACCCAGCAAACAGCACACACTCTCACAGAGACATAATTACCACACCCTGTCATACCAGGGAGATGGAGGCTGCTGATTTCCAGCCAGGCCGTGTGTGTGTCACTCTGTGTGTGTGTGTGTGTGTGTGTGTGTAAGAAACTGCTGCCTGTCCGCCTGCCTGCCTGCTTCTCTTATTGATATTAAAAGCGCTGCATAAACGAGTGTTTAAAATGGCTGTCAGAGGGGGAGAGAGAGGATCCACTCCAATCACAAACTGCAGCACACATCACTGGATCTCTTTCCCAGCTTGGCACATGGTAATGGCCTGGAATAACAGAATACTGCTGTATGATTCCCATTCCCCCTCTCCAAGTTGTATGAGGCTACAGAGGAGGCAGCTGGAATGTGAGTCCATGAGTGATAGAGCCAGCTTTAACCATTCAACACTTAACACATAATGAATTGGGAGCAACATGATGAACTGGATTTATAGCAAAGCTTGTTGTTAATACCTGAAGTGCTTCAAATTGTGAGGTTGGAGAGGGAAGGGGGGACTTGACTCATTCACACAAATACTCATTTAAGAAGAGGGTTCACATATAAGAGTTACACCAGTCCTACAGGGGCATGCTTTCACTCACAGCAATCACAAGGGGGTGTTAAGTATATACGTGTTTAAAACAGTTCGTGCACCACTAAGATATTCATCACAGTGACAACACTGCGTGGCGGCCCCCCCAATATCACTCCACAGGGGCCTAGCATTGGCCTGTCAGAAGAATGGGTGTCTATAATTATGCCTGTAGATAAAGTAGGAATAAACGTGGGTCCTGCATGATTAACTGGGTGGCTGTTTGATCACATTTGACTAATTTGTGGCATAAATCTTCAGGCAGGCGCCCCTGCTAGAAACCATTAGCCATGACACTGATACCCCTGACACACACACACCTACACACACACACACAACTCAAAACTTATACCTTTTAGAAGAACTACAAAAAGTAGGGAAGTACTGTAACCTTTCACTGCTGTTGCATTGGTGGGAAAGAAATATGAAAATAAAACATGATCTCTTTCTAACAGTTTCTGTTAACATAAATGCCAAATCTCTATCAGCATGAGGTCAAAGGAGGGGACTCAGGTTGTCGTTGGAGCCGAGTGTACACCAATTCACTGTGGAGAGAGAAATGCAGGTGTACTAGATTATAATATTAAGCAAACATGAGCTCTGAGGTCTAATTATGACACAAGGGAGGTTAGAGAGCGAGAGAGGGAGACGTTCAGTACTGTGTGGTGAAGTGGATGCTGAAGCCAGCAGAACCAGCCTGGTCATTTGTAAACAGGTAACGATGCAGGCCAGGTGTATGAGCATATGTACCAATGAGCAGGGGAGGAGATGGGGGAGAGGGAGGGAGTCAGAGGAGAGAGGAAAGATGGAGGAAGAGAGTGGGAGGAGTAGAGGGAGGATCTAATTAGGGTGAATTTACAGTGCCCTGTGCCAAACAGCTAAAATGGCCAACTGGGCACAGAGATTTATTACTGGGTTAAATTAGGTTGTCTGGTGTGGGTTGGTAAGACCACCTGCAGCTGTCAGTTGTCACAGTGATTATTATAACTGTGGAGAAAGAGAACAGTGACGCAACACCAGCTACACAAACAACACAATTGAGGCTCATGTAGAGAAACTAATATTCTTTTGTGTTTAGGACAACATCAATTAAGTCAAGTAAGTGATTAATAATGATGCTTGAACCCATTTAGCATGAATCAATGAACCTCTGGACATAAGGTTTCCAGAGCAAGGAGCCTTTGTCTCCATTTGCATCAGTATCCTTGATCAAATCTGCAAGGTAAACAGGTTTAAAACCTGATGGGGGATATTAAACTTGCAGATTGAGCCTGACTACCCCTCCCCAGGCTTGTCTGGAGCTTGGGGCTAGAGTTTGGGCCTCTGAATTTGACTCTGGCTGCTAAGAGCAAGGACGTGGCACAGCAAACCAGCCCTGAGCGGCCATACTTTCATGGTCGGTTTCCATTTAAATATCTGACTGACAGGGAACATGGCGCCATTAAGGCATCCCGAGGGCCCAGCACAAGGGGAGGAAATGGGCAGATAAAACCCCCCAGGAGAGAGGAGGGGGTGAGTGAAGGGCCACGCTGCCTACAAAGCCTTTAACAGCGGGATGTGCTCTTAAAACTGTGTAGGCACCACTCTGTTCATCCAATCCTTCCTTCAATCCACACCCAAAACAACCTTGTCTCTCTGGTACAAAAGCAGGATTTATCTACCATGACTTACAGCCCCTACCTGACTTTCTTCCTCTGCTGGTAGAAAGAGGTCATTTAGCATGTGTGAGTGTGTCTGTGTGTTCACATAAAACAGTATAAGATTTCTCCAGGTCCCTACAGTAAATCTCAACATTCAGTACACATAGTACTATGTCTAAATGGCACAAGATAATAGTTAACATGTTGCACACAAGAGGAGAATTTTTCATTCAGTTCAGAAGACCATAGGGATGGCTTTCTTGTGGTCTGGAACTCATTTATTTTTTGTCTCATCTAATCTTTCATTTCTTTTTTCATGGACTATAAAGAATGCTTATCCATCACTGGAGCAATGACCAGCACAAGCAGCATTCCAACAGTTTGGTAATTTCCTGACCTTGAAACTAGCTTCTGCTGCGTGGTATTTTGCCAAATGTATACAAATGGGAGGTTCAATCAGCCTGCAGTGTGCAGCAGAGTTGTTCCTATTTTGGTGAAACAAGTGTTTTCGAGGATAGATGCCTTAAAATATTTCTGTTTCTGGCATGTCAATCTGCTGCCACTTTATGGATTTTGTCAACAACAGGAAATGAATATCCTGAGTAAATGTGCAGCAGTGACTGAAAAATGCTTAGAATGAACCATCCAAACAAAAAAATATATATATTTCTATCTGTTGAGATGTTCTCGTCATGCCTCAGTGTGATTGGCACAGCTGTTTCAGAGCTGATGATGTGACTTTATTAAACACCAGACCCTGCAGTTTATATTTAACTTCATGGAGCCCTTTTCTATATTGTGCTGCTGCACCTACGGTACATGAACTAAAATAGGTGTGCACAGAGGCCCCACACACTAAGCAGACCCAAAATTTTAAAACTATTCAGAATTAAAAATAATTTATATAGTCTTGTCTTTGTAGTTTTTAGCTCTGTCTTGTTCTCATTTATCAAATCTTGGCTACAACATTAGTTTTAACTATGTTGAGCTTCAGTTTGTTGGGTCAAGAACCTTAATTGTGGATACTTCCAGACCTAGAGGTTAAGTGCCTGTCACAATGGATAAACACAGCAGTGAGTAGGTCTGACACACAGACACAAATGAGCTAAGCCAGAAAGCCAAAAGGTCGACTAGCTAGGCAAGACAGTGGCACCACAAAGAGACTTATCCAGACTGAGAGAAAAGAGAGGAATAGATAGTCTGCCAGTGATATACTTTCACCCATTCACTTTCCACAGTTCAGCTTTCAGATGCTGCACTCTTACCCCTCCTTCCTCCATCCGTGCCACTGTCCATACTGCCAGGCCCAATAAGGGTCAAGTCCCTGCCTTCCTCTTAAGGAGCTCATTTGCATCCCCCCGGCAAACAGCCAGTCAGGGCTTGTTCAAAGAGCCCCCTAATCCAATCAGATTGCCCAACTGTGAGGCCTTATCGCCACAGACACCAGCATCTGCAGAAACAACATCACAGGGCATCACGAAGCTGCTGGTTGCAACTGGTGGAGACAGAGAGTCAGGGGGAAGTAGGCATCACAAGGCTTCAACATGGCTCGAAGTTAGTAGGGAGTGACAGTCAGAGAGTAGGAAAGGCTTAAGCATTTCCAATGTTATAACTGCTGCCGCAGGAACGGCAGAGATACATATTGGGTGTGAAATACAAATTGGACCAGTAGAATTTCACCTTTATCTACTGTTCAGCTGTATGAACAGTAAACAAATAGAGATTCAATATGAAACGTAAATGCAACAACCCATATTACAACATACTTCTATGTGCATAGTTGAGGCCCAACAGCAAAATAAATAAATAAAGTCTAATAAATAATTTTTTAAAAGATCAGATGAATTATTTCAAAGAGACACCTTGGGAGCACACACACAAAAGGCACAGTATAGAACAAATGAATAGGCATACGAACTGTTGTATACCCTTCAGCCCCAAAGGGAGGTAGAAGAACCTTGCTTGTGTAGGTTAATGTCTAAATTTCAGCACATATACACACAGAGCCATATCTCCAGTACAACAGCAGCCACAGGAGTAAAAACACAGCTTGCTCATTCAGTATTACAAGCTACAGAGGTGATCTGGCTGAGGGAGTGACTTTGCATCCAGGGACACATGGGAGGACATAAAGGTACAAGGGGATGGAGAAACCAACTTGGCCGCCCTTGCATATAATCCCACAGAGACCAGAGTCTCATCCGTCTACATTTCTGCTCCCACTAATTTTTTTGTTCTTCTGACTCTCCCCTCATCTATGCCCTCCCGCTCTCCTGCTCCTTCCTCTCAACTTCTTGCAGTGTGCCCTCCGCCAGCCCCATCCCACACCCAACCCCTATTGTCTCACCCTCACGCATGCTCTCGACCCCACTGGTGTCACTATTAGCACCATCGCACTAAGATCGCATGGCTGCTGAAGTATGGAGGCTGAGTCAATGGAGCATGACACACAAAGACATCCCATTGCCAGTGTTTCCTCCTACTCCCTTCTCTCAATAATTCTCTCTCCCACCCTTTCCCATCCCTCTCTGATCATTACCTTGGAATGTAGCCAGATTGGATTTAACTACAGAGACCCATTGTGTGTGTACCAGCTCAACACAAACAGCAAAAAATGAATGAAAACGAAAACTAAAAAAAATGGGAAAAAATAGATAACTCCTCATAATGACATTATCTATCATCTGAGCCATCATTTTAAAACAGTGGCTGTATTATCATGTAGCAAAACCACAGTTTGTCAGTTATGTGACCTGCTCTTTGTCCCAGTCTTGGCAGACTATTAAGCCTGGAGCAAGGAGTCAGAGAGGTGAGACAGGTGAGAGGAGGAGGCAGAGGTGGATCTATAACAGCTCTCCAAACAGAGTGCTGCTTCGGGAGAGGCAGCTATGGATTCAACCCGTCCCTCTCTTTTCTCTTATCCTCTCCTTTTGTGTCCAAGTGTGTAAGGCTGCATGTGTGGAGCGTGTTTGCAAGAGGCAAAGAGTGTGTGTGTGTATGTGTGTCTGCAGCCTGTGCATGTGATAAGCCTGTGGTACTAGTGGTCCTGTGAGGGACCTAAGGCCCTGTTCTCCTGATTAGTCATTTATCAGGCCTGGCAGCCCAGACCCACCATAATCACTCTTCTCTTACCCCTCCTCCTTTTTCTTTCCTGATCTCCCTCTATCCCTCCAGATCTCCACTGTATCCACCCCTACAACAATGCTTTCCATCCCCCAACACCAAAGTCTACATGGCAGTGCATGTACATAGATATCCAGCCTCTACCTGCCTCTATCCAAGTTGACCCACTCCACCCACTGTGCCCTCTTCTCACTCTGTTCTGTCCATTTGTCACTAGCTGCCATTGCCTCTCCTTCATAAAACCAATCCAATTTCCCCTCTTGTCTCATTGCGTTGTGCATGAGCTAAAGAGCCACAGCTGCAGCTAAAGACAAATTTCCAATTGGTCTGTAGGAATTTTGTGAGTTGGAGCTGCTTAATGCTGAAGAAAGAAAAGCAGCGTACATGATGAGAGGAAGATGGGAGGGCATGTGTCTAACAGAGCGGCGGGAGGACCTCCCTATCAACCAGTGCCACACTCTCTCATCCTGCCATGTCAACAGAGAGGGATTAGGGTACCAGATGCATTGAGGAGGCCAAAATGAGTTAATGCAGTTAACCAGCAACGTCTTCTCAACCTGTCTTCCTTCGCCTGGGAGAAATTGGAAAAGCTGTCTAACCAAAGAGAAGGAATGTAATCTGGACTATGCAGACCAGCGGATATGGTCACATGAAAGACTAGCCTCCCTGCTTCCCATGCCTCTTTTCTCTTTCCTTCACCCTTCCTTACCATCATTCCTACTCGCTTTTCCTATCTCACTAAGAAAGTGAAGGGTATAGAAGGAGGAGGGAGCGAAATGTGGCCAGAAAAATGAATGTGCACAGGAGGCTGAGCAAAACACAGGGTTAAAAAACAAAAAATAAGTAAAAATTTTAAAAAGCTGAGGATAAAGAGGGGTGTATAAATTTTGAAAAGAAAAAAAGGCAAGTGTCTGTGTATGTGCATATTATTGCAGTGCATGACAGCTGTTTGAACCCCCAGGAAGAAAACAGCTGGGGTTCCACGCAAACACACAATTCTTAACATATCCCACTCCATTTTTCCCTAACCATCTCCATATCCCTCCATCCCCAGCCTCATCTTTTCCTCCCGCTTCTTCTCCTATCCATTTAATTTTTTCAATCCCCTGTTCAAACTCCTTCACTGGTCTCATATTTTTTTCTTTTTTTTTTTGTCTATCAACCTGTCCCCTCACAAACTAATATGCTTTACAAGACTACATTGTCTTTGTGTAAAACTGTGCAACGCCAGTCAAATGCAAAAATGGTGGTGGTTGTTTTTTCTTTAACTGTGTCCTTATTAATGTACTTGAATTAAACATTTTATTACTCTTCATGAATAAAATTCCTTGCTGACTTCTACTCCAGGTTAAAAAATTATTTTGAGCTCTTTAATAAATTTTCATGTAAACAAAGCCGGCATCACTGAATTTAACAGAACTGAAACAGAGGGTGTCATGCTCCAATTACAAACTGGGCTTTTAACCACACCTCTCCCCCGCTGACTGTGTCCCTTTATAGAGCAGTCTGCGTAATAGCAGCTCTCTTATAAAACACAGTGCCGTGTCACACACACATTACTCAGCCCACCGCCCCTTTAAATGATCCAAAGATGTATGGGGCCATCTGTGGGCTGCAATTAAATACCAACCCCTTTAATTCAGCTGCATGCTACATTACCACCCTCTGTCCAAAACCCTGTAGACCAGTTATAGGATTGGGTAAAGTCACACAATAAGCTACTGGGGAATTAGTTACACTGCACAAAATGTCAATGTTAACATTTCATTTTGAGTTTCAAAGTCTTATTGATCCATACAAATCAAAACATCTTCTTTTTGAGATATGTTTGACAGCAATAGGAGAGGAGAGGAGAGGAAATGAAAAAAGCGATGGGCATTAAGCAGGATCTAGTGCAGTTCTAAACCGGCACCTTAACACCTTGCCCAATAGAGTGTTCTCAAATCAAAACTCCTTAAAGCCCCTGTCACACCTTGATGATTTAACCAGCGTATGCCCACGTATGAAAAATTTGGCGAATATGCTGGCGTAAGTTGAGTAAGTTATTGGTAAGTTTTGCACATCAGCCCAGGTCTTTACCATCTCAAGGATCCTTGAGGTTTCGTGGGAGTTTGCCCAACCAGTCTACATGTATTTTGGGGAATTGGCGAAAGCATTCAACGCATCCCTCGTGTTTTCTTGTGGGGGGGTGCTTCGGGAAGTATGGAGTATTGAGCTCATTGTTACGAGCAATCTGGTCTCTATACAACCATTGCGGGAGTTTGGTTCGTATTGCCAACAACCAATTGAACTCGTTTCCAGTGAGAGTCGGACTTTGGCAGGGCTGCCCTTTGTCACCGATTCTGTTCATAAATTTTCTGGACAGGATTTCTAGGCACAGCCAAGGAATGGAGGGTGTCATGTTCAGTGGACACAGGATCTTGTCTCTACTGCTTGCAGATGTAGTCCTGATGACTTCATCAAGCAATGACCACAAGTCTTGCTGGGACAGTTTGTTACCGAGTGTGTAGTGGCCAGTATGACAATCAGCACCTCCAAGTCAGAGTCCATGGTTCTCTGCCAGAAAAGGGTGGACTGTCCTCTCTGGGTTGGGGTCCTGCCCTAAGTGGAGGAATTCAAGTATCTCGGGGTCTTATTCACGAGTGAGGGGAGAATGGAGCGGGAGATTGACAGACAGACCGGAGCAGTATCTGTAGTGATGTGGACATCGCACTGGTCTGTCGTGGTGAAGAGGGAGCTGAGCGCTAAGTCAAAGCTGTCAATTTACTGGCCAAGCTACGTTCTTACCCTTACTTATGGTGATAAACTTTAGGTAATAACAGAAAAAATGAGATCACTAGTACAAGCGGCTGAAATGAGCTTTCTCTGTAGGGCTGCTGGACTCACCCCTAGAGATAGGGCAAGGAACTCAGTTATCCAGGAGAGGCTCAGAGTTGAGACGCTGCTCCTCCACGTCTAAAAGAGCCAGTTGAGGTGGTCTGGGCATCTGATCAGAAGGTCTCCTGGACGCCTCCCACTTGAGGAGTTTCGGGCATGTCCCTCTGGGAGTAGACCCCAGGGCAGACCCAGGACATGCTAGAGAGACTATGTCTCCCAGGTGGCCTGGAAATACCTTGGTGTCCCCCCTGAAGAGCTGGAGGAGGTGCCTGGGGAAAGGAAAGTCTAGGCTTCTTAGCTTGAACTGCTGCCCTTGCAACCTGGATCCCTGGAAAAATGGTAAACGATGGATGGATGGATAGATGGATGGATGGATTGATGGATGGATGGATGGAAGTAGGTGGTCTTTTCAGTGAATGTGTCACGGCAATCTTCAACAAACAGCACCATAAGACTGTTCAGCTCATTTTCAAAAAAGGTCACACGACTAATCATTGCTGATGTTTCTACTACACATATGAGCATTTTACCCATCAATCACTTTTGTTCCACTGCTTCTTCACTCCAGCCTTCCTAATGCAGTCAGTAAAGAAGGTTCATGAAATTAGTCTGATGTTAAACATTTATTCCATATCACTCCTATCTGATTGCCTTTCATTGTCAGACTCATAAAAGTCTCCCTCTCCTCCCCTTGTATGTGAAAAGACTATTCCTAGACTATCTGTCTGTCTCTCTTTCTTCCTCAGTTACAGTGTATTCCTCTGCTAAATTGTCTCTCCCCACATTGCCATTCCTCGTCCACTGAGTGCACTGGCCTTGTCTCTGAGCACTAATTGTCTCATTCTGAGGACTTAAGGATGCTAGATGAGCGCTAGATGTGTTAAAGAGACGGACTGCGAGACCAGTGTGTGAATGGCAAATTACATCCTTGGCCTTTCTATGGTTGGCAAAGGCACTTAATAAGCTCTCAATGTGTTCAACAGCTAGGTGAATAGTTCACTGGCTCCACTGTTGAATTTGAATAGCTCAGAAAGATGCTGCACAGAGTCTGCACTCATGAATGTATGTTTGAGTGTGAGTGTGTGTGTGTGTCTGTCTGTTGTAAGGTGCTGTTTGTATTCTCAATGCAGTCGACCTCGCGTTCTTCTCAGTGACAGGATCGGGGCAGATCAGTGCTCACTTACAGAACAACTCACCTGAGGAAAAACTCTCCTCTCGGCACGTCGCCCTTTTCAGTTTCTGCCTTTCTCCTCCTTCGTTCTTTCTTGCTTTCTCTCTTTCTGACTCTTCTGTCTCTGACCCAGACAGAGATCCCCCCAAGCTACTGTACTCAGCTCTCCCTCTCCCCTTTCTTTTTCAGTTTTTCTTTCTCTAACCCTATCTGTCTCTTTTTATATCATGCTCTCTGTAAAGATACCCTGTGGGAGGGCAGTATGTAACAAACACAACCGCACACACTGACTATACAGCCTACACTGACACTGACATGTATATGTGTGCACACACACAAACTTACATGGATACATACAGTATATGCATCACTTGTAACACTACTTTACACTATACTTTTTATTTAGACCAGTGACAGTAATAAAAGATTCTCTCATTCTTTCCCTGTCTCTCTGACACAAACATGTATGCACAAAGACACACAGAGACAAGAACTCCACCAAATGCTCTATTTTCTGTCATTGTGTGGTGATTTATGAAAGGTGTTTCTCACAGCAGGCAGATAGTGCTGTTTGGAATGCTTTATTTCATAAATCTATTCTCCATTCTCTTCTCTGCATCCCCTCCTTTGCCTCCTCTCTCATATTTCCTCTTTCCTCCCCTGTGCAGGACTCCCTTGGTCTTTGTTGACACATACAGTACAGTCTGTAAGTGTGTGTATGTGTGTGTACGAGTGAGCGTATGGATAGGGAGGGGAAAGAGAGACATAAGTAGGCTTTGTCTGGAGTCGGGGTAATGATGCAGGAACAACCAAAGCCCCTGCAAAAACCCTGTTCTCTTGGGGTCTTTCTCTTTCACTCTGGTTCTGACCTCACTCTCTCTCTACTTCCTGACTCCCACACACACACTCATGCATCCACACACATATGGGCATGCCTGACACAGAGTCAAGCAGCGTTAAGTTGTGTAAACAAAAGTGAGACATCACTGAGATTCAACTCCCCAATGAAGCTGCAAATCCAACTAATAAACACACACATTAATAATTCGACTTCACATGGTGTCTTTATCAAAGACACACACACAAGGAGGTGGTGGTGATAAAGGGGTTGTATGTGTGGGGAAAAGAAACCTTTAAATACTGAGAAATAAAGTCATGAAACCCTACTCTAACCTTATATTTTGGAGAAAGAAAAAACAGATTTTTGGGGGGAAAATGTGAACAATTTTTTTGGTATGTCACTTAGAATTACTGATTTTGTTGTTTCCTGATTGCTAAAACTTACGTAGAATTTATGCTCCTGCATTAAATCTATGCCATAGGCACGTCATAGCCACAAACCCTCTGTAGAAATGTAACTATGAGTCAACGCAGCCCTTAATGACTGTGATTGGCCCATTCAATGCTATTGTTTCCTCCTATGCATTTCCAGCTACTTCTTCTGCCACTGTTTTTCAAACTGACTAAAAGAGAATGGATCAACTCCACGGAAACGCCACTGCCAAATAGTGTTTTGGTGGTGAACTTACAGAGCAACAGAGACACACCACCACAAGTATAAATTCTGGCAAGTGTGCCGGCCACTACATGGGTTCAGTGTAGAAGTATAAATCAAGCATTAGCAGATTCACACACAACACGATTCCCCTCTATATTGGCTCTGCACAGGCAAATACTGACGCAAACAGACCCAAATGCAATACTATAAATCAAGCATCAGATCTCAGAGAGGTAAAGGAAAGCATGTATTATTCTGATAATAAAAACACAAACAAAGGTTAGAGGTAATGACACCAGGAGGAGTAGTTGCTCTAATTCAACAATATAAAGTAGCTCTGATGTCATGTTATGGCTACCTTCTCTTCCACTGCCTTCTACTACAATCTCTTATCAAGCTTTTCTTTCATCGATCTTTCTGGAAAAAAAAAAGCAGGCATGCATCTTTAACATGCATTTTAAAAATGTAGCTTTGATTGCTCCTGTGTATTCCCCCCAAGAGGTCACCGCAGATTAATCCACTCTGGCAATTTGGCAGTTGTCTTACACCGGATGCCCTTCCTAATGCAACTCTCCATGGTGAGAGGGGCTTGTGTCCCCACCTGGAATTGAACCAGGGACCTTTAGCTTGTAAGGCGGTGTAAACCACTATGCTACATGGACACTGTAACAACATTTCATTCAGTTTAGAATACAAAACTTCACATTAGCACATAGTAAAGACCATTAGTTCCCTCTCATTTCTTAAAGGGCCTTAGCTGTGTATGGCCTGTTTTCTTGGGCTGCTCACTTATAACTTGAAATTACTTTAACTTGCACAAATGGTCTTGTTAGAGAAGAAATACTGAATAATGATAAAAAAAATTTCTAGTATGAAGTGACTCACTTGACCTTTTGTTGTTGTTAGTTGGCATTTTGATGTGTCACTTCAGTCTGACACAAATATTAATGAACAAGTTGTCTGTGTTACTGAAGTTAGGTCAGTCAAGACAACAATGTAAGCATGGGTATGTGAGTACAGGGTTCTGAATGCCTGTGGGTCATCAGATAGAGGCAACAGCAAAACATAGTGGGAAACACTACTTAAAAGCACCCTTCTGCATCTGGTGCAGAACAAATATGTGAGAAGAAGAAGAAAGAGCGGGAGAGGAAAAAGAGAGAGAAAGAGATGGGGGCCACTGAGTAGATAAGGCAGTCTTGTTCCTTATTTATGTCTTATTATAGCTACAGCGGGGCCAGGCCACAGACACAGTCACCGGGGACACAATGATGAACTACTCGACAAGACAGCCTACTCACTCCTGGGAAGACACACTCCCTCTATTTCCCTCTATTCCCCACTCCTCCACTCCTTTGCTTTCTTCTTTAACACTTCCTTCTCCTTCCCTCTCCTTCTCCTGATTGTTTTAACCCTTTTCTTGTGTTGCATTCACCAGCCTCATTCTGTCTCTGCTCCCCATCCTCTCCAGAATCATTTCAGCTGTATCCCGAATTATCACCACTAGTCTTCTGCTTTCCCAACAACCTTTTTCTAGACCACATGGATCACAGAGGATGGTACAGTAGTGTAAACAGGGAGTAACCCAAAGGTGCTGCAGCCGAGTGGAACAGCAGGCAGGTGAAATAATTAAGACATCCCCGTTCTCCCTCATGCACACAAAGAGTACCTCTTTCCTGCTACACTCCCTCAGTTGTTTCTAATCCTCTCTCCCTCTCTTTTCCTCTCTCGTGGGGTGACCTGCAGAGGTGGATGTGACTGAGCTCATTACCTGCCTTAATGAGAAGACAGCACCACAGAGACAGCAGCTGCAACTTACCTGAATGCTACAGACACACGCTCACAGGAGAGTGCATGTTAATACCTGCTACTAACTACTGACACAAGCAAATACACTTGATAACACCTTAGAGAGACAAAGACTTGAAGTGAGAGCTAGAGAGATGAAGGAGGGAAGTATGTATACTCTCCAAGGCTTGCTGTTGATAATGTCTGACTTTTTGCTGTATGTTAGCTGTTGTTTTATAGAATTACCCTTGTACTAACATGCTCTTCCTGTGAGTAAAGCTTTTTTTGCCTGGTTCAGGAAAATTAATGTCTATGAGCGCAATACAATCCATCATAGGTTGAAAGCAGAGGTCATTCAGGAAATGATAGCAGGCAAGATAGGCTTCTCCTTCATGTACACACACATACACACTGTCAAAGAAAAAGAGTGTGTGTAAGGAGGAGATAGAAGCATGGGGGGCATAGGATACTGGAATGGCTAAACCTTTCTCCCATTTTACTCTTTGACTTTGCCAAGTTGCAGAAAGTAAAAGGAAACTGAAGAAGAGCATGCTCTTAAGAAAGAGGATTCTGGGTATTGGTTAAATGTTTTTTTTCTGCTAGTGTCATTACAACACTGGTATTTTGGTACTAACACAAAAACAGCCCTTGTTTGATGCATTAGCCTGGAATGGCACGTTAACAACTAAGCCAGATGTAAGTCATCTTCTCAGAAAAGCTTGCATTCAACAACACTGGCTTCCCGAATCAAAACATCTCCAATAATATACCATCACTTCCTCTTCAGCTGGTATGACATCTTAAGTGTGCACCCAAAAGTGTCAATTGACATGCATAATGTGATGCAAACTTCTGCAATGTGTGCAGTTAATTTAAAAGTATTATTAAAAGTACTGAGTTTTTGACCAGTGGTAGCATTACTCGAGATGAGCTCCAAAAGCCAGTTCCACCTGGGATCTAGTGCCCAGATTTGTTAAGCTTCATGGCCAGTGAATGGCTTCCTGAACCTTTCATTTATGTTGTCTGTTTAGTCTCTTCTGCTTCTTTTGTTGGTGCTATAGGTACCTGACAAAAAATTTGTAAAAATACGATATAAAAAATTCAACAAAACAACACAGTGCAGAATTTGAAGAAAGAGCATCATATCAATGGTTTAAAAGGTCAACAAGCACAAAAACATTAAAGTAAGATTTTGTGACATTCTGGAAAACTTCAGAACTTGACATTAATCGATGTAATATTCTGTTACTTGCCAGATACTGTTACCTTCAGGTAACATTAATCGAATTAATATTGTTTTCACTGTGTTGTGTTTGACTCATTCTCAAAACAAAGTAGAGGTTTCTGGTGAAACTTCACCTACTTCAAAGGTGCATGGAGAAGAGCATAATGTCTGAAGAGGTCAAAGCTCCAGCAATACCTGTAGCATAAAGAACTTCATTATTTGACTGATATATTTTGGCCTGTGAACGACACCAATGAGGGCCACAGGCTGACAAATGTGAGGCTAATGATAAAGTTGTTCTTAATATGTTTATGTTTGCCTCATTTTCAACAGCTGTTTTCTTTCACAGCAAAAGGACGAATTAGTTAGGACAGGGTTAATGAATATCATTGTGCAGTGATAAATGATGAAAAGCTCTTCAACCTTTCAGTTATATTTTTGCTACAAAAAAACAATCAATCTGTTTTCTTCTGCTTGTCCAGTTCATGGTTGTGGAAGGTTGGTCACAGGGCAAGAGGCAGCGTACACCTTGGACAGGTTGTCAGTCTATCACAGGACCAACACTTAGAGACAGACAACCATCCATGCTCACATTCACACCTAATGGCAAAACTGAAACACAATTAACTTAACACACATGTCTCTGGAATGTAAGAGGAGGCTGGAGTACCCATAGAGAACCCACACAGGCACAGGGAGATAACACACACTCCACAAAGAAGGGCTCCAGCCAGCTGGTTTATTCGGACCCAAGTCACTCTTGCTATGAGGCGATAACGCTAACCACCACATCACTGTGCTGCCTTCAAGCAAATCAAAACAGTAAATCATTCAAACTGGGTATGTTCACTCTCCAACAAACAAAGTACCTAAAAACACTTGAAATACAAATCAAAAGTATTCCGATTTTGTTTGTGAAGAAATATTTTGAAAAAGACAATAAACATATTGGCAAAAAAAAAAGTATTCTGATTTTAAATTAGATGTTCTCAAACTCCATTAATGATCACTTAGGAGAAATGGTTTGACAGGTGTGTCCTGTTTTGTTTGTTAGAGTGCAAATGCTCATGCATGAGCACACAAGTGACAAGTGACGTGATTGTAAACACTGCACTATTTGAAATGTTTGAAATAATCAGCCTTTTAAATGTTTTACTATAAAGAAAATGCTTATAACGTACATGTAACACATTTGTCAGACCTTGGTGCATAAAGTGCCTTCACATCATACAAACTCAAATGTCATTAAGTCCCAAAGTTGTATTCTCTTACAGGAAATCAAGGGGTCAAGGGAACACATAAACACACACACACGGAATACCAGCATTATACCATTTTCACTCTTCCGCACTTGTGAAGTTGTTTACAGATTAATCACATGCATTGACAGTAACTTCAGTGTGAAAAGCAAACATCCGTCACTTTCACCCTGTTTTAAATCATGTATACCTTCCCCACATGGATAATCATATGGCTATTGATTACGATACATACAGCACAAGGGCATACTGCTGGCATACATATGCACACAGTTTTACATTCAAGATGAGCTCAAGGATCAGGAAAGGAAGGAATTGGAATCCATCTAAAGAGGGCACATAAATATTTGTGACTATAAGCAGAAACTGAAATCAGACAATGATATGGTAAAAAGTACATTTTGACATAAAAAGATAAAGACAGACCAAGACAGCTTAGTCTTGTCCTAAAAATCGACAGATGAGGGCCTTAGTCTCTTTTTTGCTGTCTCCTACCCTCTGTCCCTCACTCACGTTTAGAGATGGAGAGAGAAGGCTTTATCTGTCTGACAGAGTGAAGGATGTGTGGTCAGGTTCTACTCTGATGCTCCTGTCCTTTTAGTAAATCAGCCTTCGCTGTTGTCACCTGGCCAACCTACAGTCACATATGACAGATGTCACCCTTACATGATGTGAAAACCCCAACCCCCACCACCCGCAGACACATATAACAGATCAGACCCTTACTTAAGCCAATAATATGAAAGCAAATGAACTCAAGTGACCAGCTGAAGAAACCACAGAGCAACTGACAGGACAAGACTTCTTAAAAGAAGAGGGAACAGCAGCTGATAATTTATATTTCTCAATTTTTCAAAAAGTGAAAAATGTCCTCCTGAGTTTGTTACTGCATTCCACTTAACCTTAACAGAAGGTGTATTCAGGAACGTAAGCCTTGAATAAAAACACAACCTGAATGATCTAGTGTATTCAGAGTACTCCTGCTGATGTCAGTGTAGAAAAACGAAAAAAGAAAAATTCTTAAATAAAACTGGCGAGCAAGGCTTTTTAATTCAAACTCAAACTAAAAATCAAAGAAAATGACTACAGCCACATGTACATTAAAGTTTTAAAATATGTGCAGTACAGTTAATGCAGGGATAACAGTACCTCTATAGGGGTCCCCCAGACATCAGTAATGTTGCAGATAATCACAAAGCTGGAAGGAGGAATCAATACAATATGTCCCAGAAGATCTATAGCATTCTGATTGATTTCTCACTCTGATCAACCCCTCTGAAATCAACCACACTTCCTGTTTCCAGTCATGTATGTGTTCTAAGTTGCAAAATTTCCATTCATTCAAAGAGCTTTCCATGCTGTCTGCAAATTAATTTTAACCTATGATGGCAACAGAGAAAAAGCAATCACAGGCTTCGGGAAATGCCAGCCACAAAGCACACTAAGGTAACTGGGTTTTTGCTGTCAGTGACTTATTTAAGACTTCTAGATCCAGTACCATCTTAAAAATCCCTTTTTTAGTCTTTGAAGGAAAACTTCACTTTATCATAAAAGTTAATTTACTTACTTTACATGTTCTTTTAAATTTATTTGTCATTGTGTCTCCGTACTGCAGTGGTTTACACCTTCACCTCGCCAGCTCAAGATTCCTGGTTTGAGGAAAGATGTAGACACAAGCCCATTCCACAATAGAAGGGGTGCATCAGGAGGGCATAAAAGTCTCTGCCAAATTTCCAAATCAGATTCAACTGCTGTGGCAACCCCTTGGGGAAATAAAAGGTACTTACCTTTTAAATTTAGTTGCCATTATCTTCCTTTGGCTTGATTTAGTCTTGAACATTTTCATATTAGCTTTAAAATACTTTGTGACCTTGTTCTAAACTGTATATATATCATTTATATATATATTTCTCATGTGAGAAGTAAATGTGTGCAGGCTGACGAAACAAATGTCTCCACTGGGATAATAAAATTTATCTTTTTATATTGATTATCCTCATTATTAGAGTTAAAGTTCTAAAGTGTTTAGGCATGCAAGAACATTTGGTAAATTTAATCAGATGAACAAAAACTTGGCTGAGGGAAAAATTGCCAAAGCACTAAAAAGCCAGTGCAAGATGAGACCAAGCAACTCAAATTTTACAAAATGATAATGGACTTATAATCAATAAATCATGGTCAATCAAATTAGCTGTATGCTGTTTGCATTCAGTGATTTGCACTAAACATTAGTTCTACTCTAACCTGCAGAGTATTTTAAATGGGAACAAATGAAAGATATTAAATAAAAGGTCAATAATGTGCCCATTTAAAAACTGGCAACCAGTATACTGCTACTTACAACAGGGTGGAACCAGTCACCTATCTTACTCTTCTCATATGCATCATGCAAGACACAGCTATATACACCCCGACCGTCTCTCCCTCCTCTTCCCCTGGGCTTTCCTCTGTGATTGGAATGAAAGGTAATGGTCCTGAAAGAGGAAGAAAGGAGCCTTTCCTCCACTCTTATCTCTTAACACCGACAGTCAGTAGAGCAAACTCACACACAGCCAGTCACAGAGGCATTTTTATGTATGCACACACATACACAAACGATGTATCTACTGCAGGATGATGGGAGAAATAACATTGGTTTAATCGTGAAGCACATCAAAGGCAAAATACATCTCGCATAAGGCATCTCAGAGGATGAAAGAGTATAGTAATAGTAACAGTTTTGTCTCTTTGAGAGAATATACATAAAAAATCCGGAAAGATGTAATGCTAAACAGATACAAAGTAATTTAATAGGGATTTTAAAATATTCATAAATATTGAATTAATCATTTATAATAGATCTTAAATTAACTGCCGTCCTTGAAGTATTAGATGTGAGGAGAGAAGCAAGAGAGAGAGTCTGTGATACAGAAACAGAACGATAAAGAATGAGCCCTCTAGACATTTTTCCTTCCCTGTGCTAACATCTCCTCAGTCTGATGAATGAATATTCATGTTTGATCCAGACACTGCTGCTCAACAAAGGCAGGGAAAACCCTGAAACAGATATCGCTCTACTTTTGATGTGGCAACCCACTGAAGAGTGGCTTCCTACTGTTGACTGGAGATCAGGTTAATAATTATCCAACATCTATGAGCACTGTGTCTCTGATGGTCGTGGATACTGTGATATCAGTAATGATAAAGGCAGGAATACCTGGAAAACACATTATGCTGTGTTTTTTTTGGTGTTCCTCTGTGCATGTTTTTGTGTGTGGTAATCAGTGTGGGGACAGTTTGCAGAGTTAAGGACAGTGAAGGCTGCTCTGACCACATCCTCACTGCTGTTTCCTGCTGACGCAGCATCCTGATACTGGAATCTAGCTGGTGACCTGAAACTATTCACTTACTTCCCCTAAAATCCCCCTGCATTAGGGGAACGTGTGCATGAGTGTGTGTTTGTGCGTGTGAGAATAAGGGCTGAGTAGGCATTCTGTGAGTCTCTCAGAGATAGCAGTGTCTTACAGTAGATTACAGTAGATCCAATCCATACACCAACCAGGCTCAACCAGACCAGCTCTCTATTCCAGTCTATCCTATAGCATAAGAAAGATAATAAAGTTAAAAAAAAAATTTAAAAGAAAAAAACACCCACACACACGGTAAATACAGACATGCACTCTCCAAAATAAGAATGACAACACAGGCTGAAGTCACTAACAACTAGTGTTGGAGTAATACTGTCGCAGTGTGTAATAGAAGATGAATATTAAATCAGTTGTCAGTGTTGTGGCTGTCAGTCTAAATGTGTACTGCATTCATCACCGATATGTGGAGGTAGAATCTTTCATTTCACACACATAAAGATACTCCACACCCCTCTTCCTCACACTATAAAGACATGGATGATAGTCCCACCAGAGGATTTATCCATCTTGAAAAAAATATTTGATATTGGCAACAATCTACAGACCAACTGTTCTGGGCAAACATATGCCGTTAGGGTCATTAAGACACACATAAGTTATTTATAAGTTTTTATATGGTTAGGTAATTATTTGAGTAGTGTAGTGAGAAAAAAAATTATAAGTTTGATGAAGTGCCCAATTTTATTTGCAGTATTTGTCAGACTGTTGCAACTTCAGATTTTCTTCATTTTCATTTTATTTTAACCATTCTTTGCATTAGTCTTTAGTCAAGATGTTTAAAAGTATAAACAAAGTCAATCAGCCTGAGGAGTTTGGTCATCCCAGAGGGGCCAGAGTAGAGCCACTATTCCTCCATATCGAAAGGAGCCAGTTGAGGCATCATCTAGGCATCTGACTGACTAGGATGCCTCCGAGGGCACCCTAATAGGTGTGGTGTTTTGGGTATGTCCTACAGGGAGGAGGTCCTGGGGAAGACGCAGGATATACTGGAGAGATTATATCTCTCAGCTGGCTTGGGAACACCGTTGTGTCCCCCAGAAGAGCTGCAGAAGGTGAATGGGTGAATGAGAGGGAGGTCTGGCATTCTCAGCTCAGGCTTGTTGTTGGCTGGTTGGTTGGTTTTTTGGATGGATGGATGGATGGATGGATGGCAAAATGAAACAACCATTGACATTAATTGCTAATTAAATTTTTAGAGGGTCTTTTTTGAAAGCTTTCTTACTCAATTGTTCAATTACATCTTTTTTCCCAGCTTTACTGCCTTGTGTATCACCACCTCTAACTGACAAGAACAAGAAAAGAAAAGCAAATTTTAAAATTTTAGGTAACTCCTACCACTTGTCACCGTGACGATATATGCTCTATTTGTTCTGCGAGTGAACAAACAAGAAAGGGGTTGGTACACTTTGATGTCTTTTTCCTTGACAAATGAGAGGTATTCACCATTGGCCATGGCAGGAGAGGTGGGTAAAGAGGAGCTCAGGTTAGTTTAGATAGACATTCAGTTCATCTGAGTGCAAAAAAGGGAGAGAGTGAGGAAAGAAGGGTGAGGGCAGAGGGTTAATAAGACAGTGGGAATAATACAAGGGTTGGCAGCTCAGTGTGTCACCATCTTCTCGCCCTCTGAAAGAGCAGGACAGATACACACACACACACACACACACACACACACACACTAGACGAGAAGGACACAGACTGCTCAGTATGCAGCCCTGACATTGTCCACATCTGATACGGGACATTAGCCCCTAACTCCCTCCATACACCACTGCCCTTCACTTTATATTACTTTATGTTAATAGAAAAATATTACATACAACATCATTTGTCTTTGTTACCACCGCACCCCACAACTGATTTAAATGCATGTGTTTACCTCTACAGACAGGTGAAGACAGGGGGAAGGGTGGGTGACTGACTGTGAGCGTGGGCGTGTGTGTATGTATCTCAATGTGCGAGGTAATGTGTGTGTTTGTAATAGGGCAGGGTATAAATGCACGCATCTCATTCAGATTTATCGATTTTACCCCCCCTCACGAGGGCCAAGTTGCAACCTAAATAAAGGTATAGACAAGTGAATTGCAGTAAAGACGAGTGTTGAGTGCAGGATGCTGACATCAACCTGCCATCACCCACAATTCTGGTTCTGTACTGACTACTGGTTCAATTCTGAGATAAAGGAATTTGCAAAAAGACTCGCATCACGCAGTACACCTTTACCATTAAAGGTACAGACGATTTTTGTTAGTTTGTTTTGACAGCTCATTTTAGATGCTTTTGATTTGAAAAAAAATATGGAAATGCCAATTCTTTTAAGAATTTTACCCTATTTTTACACTGTAAATACTACTAGAAAACTAAAAACTAGAAAATAACACAAATGGGGTTAGGAGGACGACATTGTGATCTGTAGTGAGAGTAGGGAGGAGGTGGAAGAGAGCCTGGAGAGGTGGAGGTATGCACTGGAGAGAAGAGGAATGAAAGTCAGTAGAAGAAAGGCCAAATCAATGTGTGTGAATGAGAAGGAGGCAGGCAGAATGGTGAAGATGCAAGGAGTAGAGGTAGTGAACGTGGATGAGTTTAAATATCTTGAATTAACCATCCAAAGCAACAGACAACAAAAGACAGCTGAGGAACAGAGTGCAGGCAGGGTGGAGTAGGTGGAGACAAGTGTTGGTGTTGCTTTGTGACAAGAGGATAGCAGCAAGAGTGAAAGGGAAGGTTAACATGGTGATACCATCTATGTTTTATGGTTTGGAGACGATGGCACTCATCAAAGAGACGGAGCTGGAGGTTGCAGCATTAAAGATGCTGAGATTTTCCCTGGGACTGACCAGGATGGACAGGATTAGAAATGAGTCCATGAGAGGGACAGCTCAGGTTGAGCAGCTTGAAGACAAAGTCAGAGAGGAAGGGTTAAGATAGTTCGGACATATTCAGAGGAGGGATAGCGACTATATTAGACCAAGGATGTTGAAGATGGAGCTGTCAGGCAGGGGGAAAAGACCAAGACCGCAGAGAAAGTTGATGGATGAAGGAGGATCTGAAGAGGGTTGGAGTGACAGAAGAGGATGCAAGAGAGAGGGTGAGATAGTGTGGTGATCCCTAAAAAGAGCTTCTGAAAAGCTATGTCAGCCACAACTCAGTTGAAACTGTTGTGAACCTCTGCTGCTGGCATGCATCAGAGTAACACCATGAAGCGCTCGTTGTTTGGCTGTTATAAGACAGATGATTGAGTCTTTGGTGGCCACCACCTTTGCTGTCACCAATTTCTCCCACAAATTTCTGTTGAGTAACATCATATCTCAATCTGTTTCTGACAATAAACCCAAATGATTTGCATTACACACCTTTAAACTTTTCTTTTGAAAACAAGGATAATTGAAACTAAGTCTAACATAAAACAAATATATCGCTAAATTTCTGGATTGTGTAGATAGATGTATGAATTGCAAGTCCCACAGCAAGTGTGTTATTTTCATTTCTCAAATCCCAGACAGGGTAAGATAATGGAAGCATTATGAATAGTTAATCAAAAACTATAGCTGTTTAGGCATCGACTAAATATTTCAAGGTTCATTTTGTACCAAGTGTAATTACTAAGACAATCTAGCCTTTACACATTATGTAAATAGATACTACAGCAGATAGACATCCAGTACATAACTTATCTCCTACTCACCAGTGAGTGGTAGTTAATAATTGGAAAATATAGTAACATTTTCACAATAGCGAAGACTAATTAAAGCATAAATCCAACATAAATTTCTGAATCAGAGATGGTAATGATGTAAAATGTTGCAGTAACACTATCACTGTCATTTTCATAGCTGAGAAATTGGTCGCTGGTTGATTGCTTGCAACACCGTACACAGTACTTCATGTTTGAGCTGTTTGCAGAGCAGTTGTGCCCATGAGGTGATGAGATTGTAAGTGCGTTAAATTGCACATCGAGCTAGTGAGAAATTTGAATGCCAGAGGTCCCCTCCCCCGTGGGGAAATCATTGAGTAATTGGTATTGATCGACAAACCTATCAACCACCCACAGATATATTTAGAGGGAAAATAATGATACTGATTACCTTTTAATGAAGCAAACACTTGATTTCTCAATGTAGATTATTTTTATTTATTGTTCTTCATCCCTGTGCCAATCCACCATAACAGCCAAAGCTAATGTAAGTCTAATGAGCTGGAGTTTCTCCTTCGCAGCTTACAGATGAAGTTCAGGGCATGACCAATGTGCTTGTTCAGCAAGAAGCTTCGTGCTTCTGGGCCTTTGTGACCCCACTGCTGACACTTCACAGCCCCATTGACTCAGAACTGACAGCAGCCTACTGTACCGCATGTATGCACCTCTCTGACTCAGATCTCATCAAGGCACGACGCTACATCTTTTCTCACGACCACCCATATATTCATTCTTGAAGTGAACATATCTGTTTTCTGTTGGTATGTCTGGTAGCGATCCGCTCAAATGTAATAATATGTGTTAGTGGTGCAGCTGAGGTCACAGTAATGACATATGCACTATGTGATGCCTTCTTGCCTGGAAAGTAAGATGCTCTGGTTTGCCATGCTTGCAGGAGTACATTATCTGCCCCGGGCGGCCTGGGGATATTGCAAGCTTTATTTTTAGTGCTGTTTTAGAGCTCAGCGATGTGTATAACTCAACATTAGGTCTGTTGGGTTCCAGTAATGACAACGTTGACTAAAGCTGACCAGTCATCCGATTGGTGCATGGCACTCTTCTTTGTAAACTGCTAAGGATGGCAGAAAAAGGAAAATAGCCCTCAGAGAGGGAACAAAGGCAGAGCAGAGAGCAGACTGTAGAGAGTGAATGAAAGACAGAGTGAGGTAGAGGGAAATGAGTGGAGAAAAGAGGCATCTCAGCATTTCTGCTTGTGCCCAATCTTTACTGTATATTCATGAAACCTCGAGCCGTGCCTCTGCACCCTGTACGTACCAACAGACAGACAGAAGAATGAGTGTGCTCATTGAAATTCTGTCCACCGTGCTTCACAGGCCCTTAATAGGCAGCCTCGGGGGTGGAGAGGTAGGCCTACAGTAGAGTAGTGCAGATTGGGCTGTGGATGACTCACGCTGCTATACCCCGGTGAATATCTCAGCATCATGACTTTGCTCAGCACGGTTGCAAAGTTTGGATTCAAGGGCTTGGGTGCTTTTTGTAGAAAGGTGTAGAGCATGTGCTGTATTTCTCTGAAGCTTTGTGGTAATGACCAATGTTTCATTGTACTCTTACTCAGCATCTATTGACCATCCATTTAATAGATTGACTTTAAGCTGACACACCTGTCCACAATAACTAGAAGCACATTAAAAGAGTGGAATAACAGTAATATATGTTTCCCCTTTTATTAATAAAATATATGGAAGAAACTAACATCCTGAAACTGATAAATATTTGTTTGCTGCAAGCAATTTTGTCATGTAGATTTTGAAAATAAAACATGCAACTTAGAATGCAAAACCTTGAACCTGAAAATTTACAGTTTTTCAGGTCTTATTTTTATGAGCAAGAAACTTCTATCACATGTTTTAAACTTTGCAGTTTGATTCTGTTCCATTGGTTGGACTTTTGCAATGAAAGAAGAAACCTTTGTTGGAGGAACACTTGTGTGTTATGTAGAAGTAATAAAAAAAGGACATGAAATGTTGAGGATTAATAAAATGGTAATCCCTTAAAAATAGATTAAAGGTTGGTTTTGTGCTGCCATGATTAAGCTGGTAACTACTTAAATAAAAAAACAAAAAATTCTATCTGAAAAACAACTCCAAAGGGATACAGTAAGTACTCCACAAGTAAAAGGCTGGAGAAATGAACAACACTGGCTCCATGGCTAAGGGGCACTTTGAAATAAAATAAAAAGTCTCTAGAGTGAGATTTAAAATTTCCAGTGAAAGTGACTGCAGTACCAGTTTATGTGCAAACCTCAAGAAAAAAAGTTTTTAGGTTGCTTTTTAATGACAGATATATCCACTAAAGTGAGAGTTTAATTGAGCATTTACTACTACCATCTACTCTGAGCCCCCACTGAATGACTCTTTGGAAGAAAATAATTTTGGCCACTTGTATCCGTAACCTCATACTTTCAGTCCATACAGAGCTTGTGACTATAGCTGAGGGTAGGAATGTAGATTGATTGGTAAATCAAAAGCTTTGCTTTCACACTCAGCTCCCTCTTCACCACAACAGACCAGTACAGCATACATATAACTGTCGATGACCCTGACACACTTGAACTCCTCCACTTGGGGGAGTGACTCCTCCCTGATCCAGAGTGGGCATGCCACTCTTTTCCGGCTGAGAATCATGGTCTTATCCCAGTCATGTCACACTTGGCTGCAAACTGCCCCTATGCAAGCTGGAGGTCTCCTCCTGACAGAGTGAAAAGAACCATATCATCTGCTAAAAGCAGAAAGGTGATCCCAGGCCCACCAAGGTGGAAATCCTCAGTTGCTTGGCTGCATCTAGAAATTCTGTCCATGAAAGTTATTAACAAAATTGGTGATGAAGGGCAGTCCAACACTCACTGGGAGTGAATCTGACTCTGAGTAGTACAGGGACCAAAATTCAATTCAATTCAATTCAGTTTTATTTATATAGCGCCAATTCACAACAAAAGTCGCCTCGAGGCTTCACACTGTACAGTAAAGATAAAACAGTGTTAAAAGGAAAACCCCAACAATCCGATGATCCCTATGAGCAAGCACTTGGCAACGGTGGGAAGGAAAAACTCCCTTTTAACAGGAAGAAACCTCCGGCAGAACCAGGCTCAGGGAGGGGCAGCCATCTGCCTCGACAGGTTGGGGGTGACCAAAAGCCTGTAACCACGGGCCAGATACCCCTTAATCCCGAAGCAGCTCCCCCACAGGAGGCCTGGAGGGACACGGCCGAATGCCTTCTCCAGGTCAACAAAGCCCATGTAGAATTGTTCAGCAAACTCTCATGAACCCTCAAATATCCTCGAGAGCATGAAGAATTGGTCCCGCATTCCATGGCCAGGACAAAAAAAATAACACATTGATCCTCCTGAATCTAAGGTTCAACTATTGGACGGGCTATCTTCTCCAGCATCCTGGCATAGACCTTCCCAGAATCAGAATCAGAATACTTCATTAATCCCAGGGAGGCTCAGGAGTTTTATCCCCATAAAGAGAAACCCCTCTGGTCTCTTTTCTTGAAAAGGGGAACCATCTGCCAATTCAGAGACACTGTCCCTGACTTCCACGCAATCTTGCAGAGGCATGTCAGCCGAGACAGCAGCCCCACAACATCCAGAGCCTTAAGAAATTCAGGGTGAATTTTATCAGCCCAGGGGCCCAGGACCCCAGAGATTTAATCATAAATATATATATTTAATATAAAAATATATTTTTATATTAATACAGAATTTCAAGAATATCTATTTTAAAAAAAACAAATGAAACCAAATGAAAAAAGAAAGCAAAAATATGCTCCTACCATTCAAAACATCCACATCTTTATATGAAAAAGGCCAAGCTCAGGGACAAGATATTCAAATTCACACATAAACCTTATCTTCATTTTAAACATACAACAACATTTTAGAAAGTAAAGTTCAAAACAAATTAATATTCCTTTACATCCAAATCCCCTTCAGAGTTCAACACACATCCGCAAACCTTTTCAAACACCCTTTGATTCAAGATTCAAGATTCAAGAGAGCTTTATTGTCATTTCAACCACATATAGCTGATGCAGAACATAGTGAAATGAAATAGCATTTCTCCAGGACCTGGTGCAACATATAAAAATGTGA
>VUQH01020606.1:17312-31199 GCA_015106775.1 Etroplus canarensis | reverse complement strand
CTGAACAGAAGAATGACTGAGGTGGTGTGCATTTCAACAAGTTGCAGAGCTAAGCAGGACCAACTCCCTGCCTACTTATTTACAAAATAGTATAAGACACACCCTGACTCACAGTTGCATATGACTTTGTTCACCCTTGAGTCAACTCAAAGTCATGAAACCCTTCAATCTTGTTTGATATAGAGTGCGGAGTCACTGTGGAGCATCTTACTGGAGTCAGATTCCATTTTCCTGGCACCTCTGGCCACTGGTAACCCTCGCACTGGCTATCAGAAAAGCCCTGCTCATTTCCAAGTATCTTGTATGACCCAGGAGTTGATCAGATCACCCTGCAAGCTTCCCAGAATGCCAGAGCAAAGTACAGAAGGTATTGAAAGCACAGCACCTTCACTAGGCTGTTAGAATGGTCATTAGTTTGATAAGAGGTCCCATAGATTACACTGATTTCTAGACTGCTTTGTCCTTGTCTCACTATGCTCTCCATTGTTTCTCTTCTATCCCCTCACCCGTCAGGCGATTGCAACAGATGGCTGCCCCTCCCTGAGCCTCTTTCTACTGGAGGTCTGTTCCTGTTCAAAGGGAGTTCTTTCTTCCCACTGTCACCAAGTGCTGCTCCTAGGGCATTGTTTGATTGTTATCTCCATGATATTGTAGGACAGAGATGGGCAAAAACCAGCCTGGGGGCTAGGACCAGCATGTGGTCCCTTTCAATCTGATCCCTGATGACCTACAAGAAAAACTACACCCACCCCCACCCCAAATAAACAAACTGATGAATAAATTACAAAAATTACCAAGTGAAAAAAAGAAAGCTGTAGTTTGCAATTGATTAAATTATGATTATGCAGTTTCCCTCCTGTGGGGGGTCTGTGATGTGAAATCAGAATACTTTATTAATCCCCGGGGTAAATTGTATGAGGTGTGAAATGAGGTGCATCCACCTCCTAAATACATGAATAAATTATACCAAATATAGTTCGTGCCAGTAAATAATGGAGCAAGTGTCAGCTGTCTCTCCACTTCAGTTTCTCATCACCTGAGAAGACCAAATCCACTGTCTTGAACTGCGGTTTGCCACGTAGTCCCCATCCTGTGATGCAGCCTCAGTAAGCTAACAGCAGCAACGCATGAACCAGTTCTCAACCAGGATCTGGATTGAGTGCTCCTCAGGCTCACAGTACATCTTCAGAGCAGATCACGTAGCAACATCACCAGCTGGGGTCTGAGGGTGGAGCTGGGAGTCTGATTTATGGGATGAGTCTCACAGTGACTGATCGATAAGGCTCCCAGGTAGGGAAATGGGAGACAGCTGTTGTACAGTAGACCGATGCAGAAATGTCTATATTTTCTAACAAAGCTCTTGGTTTCTGAAGGAGCCAGGCTTATTTTAAACTAATCTGTCTAAAATTCATGAGTTTCAACACGTTCCATCTGTTTGTGTGTCATCTTTCTATTTGGTTGTTCAATGCTCCGCCCTTTGTCAACTGCAGTGGTTCTCAAACTTCTCTCACATGCCCCACTTCAGTAGCCAAAAACACCCCACACCAGAATTTTATCACTAACAATAAAAAAGGATCCTCGCTTAATTTGACTCAAATAAAGATGGATATCATCAGGGAGACGGCATCAAACATTTGCTCGTTTCTTTTTCATATGAAAACGTTTATTCACCTTAGTCTCACTTAATATTTTTCACCTGGGTGTCTGCACCCCATCTGCAGTGGCTTCAAGCCCCACAGTTTGAGAAGCATTGGCTCACTGTATCAGTGTCTACCCCTCTGCCCAAAAAAAAAAAAAAAAGTTACCTACCCCAGTTGTAAGGTCTTTACAATATAAAGTGCCTAAAGGCAACTGTTGTGAGCTGATACTCTATAAATAAAACTGAACTGAATTGTTTTTTACTTCAGGCTTACAGTGTTTACTGTAAATACCCATTATTATGCTGGTATGTTTTTTTAAATTGAAAACTACTGACAAATACAGAGTATAAATGAGCCACATGTCGCTTTGTTTAGAATATAAATAAAGAAAAGCTACAAATAAATATTGTATCTGAAACAGTAGGCAGACTTGCAGATAGAATTCAGACCCAAATTAGCTTTGCAAACTCATATGGACAAATGGTGTGCTACCACTGGCTGTAAAGACTTCAGATTAGTCATGAAGGGCTGGTAGTATAATGGTAATAAGACATAAAGAAAAAAAACTGACAAGACAAAACATTTAAAAAAAAAAAAAAGAAGATGTGGAAGACACAGGTCATGTAGACATGAGAGTTTAGTTCAGCAGGGTGTTGCTCTGTGAAGTCAAAATATCAGGTTTTAAGTCATTTTGCTTAACTTGTTAATGACGACACGCATGTACTAAAGTCTTCATTTCAAGCCATTTGATGAGGTTGGAGATTTAGAAAGGTGGTTATCGAGGGGTGATGGTTCTTTCCTTAATCCTGGGTGGCCTTGCTTCATCTGCAGGCTTTAGGCCCAACTGTCAAAGTAACAGCTGGTGCCTTGATTGTGTTTAATTAACCAATCTTGACATGCGTAGTATATGCACTGCATGCTCTGCTGAAACCATGTATCCTGTGTTTAATCCCCATTGAGCCTACGCCGTAGTGGGTGATGTCATCATTTGCATTCATTCTTCTGTCATGAGGAGTGAAACTGAGCTGATTATGCTGCACTTCGACCAAGTACATTTTTGAACATTTATTTTAAAGTCAAAGTCTTTTCAGCATGAGTCTATATACAGGTTGTCAGAGCTACAAACAAAAATGATAAAACTGCATCCATGTACATTATGATTTTTTATTAGCTATATTATCCTTGCATTAATCAACAGTGTGTGTATGCTGCATATCATTATGAAGCAAACCAATCAGCTGCTTGTGATCTTGTCACAGTGACGTGAAGTTACTTTTTCTAAGAAGGTGTATGTCAGGCAGCCTACATTTTTTGCTTTAACTAAATACAATCCCAGCTTTGAAGAACTCCAACCTCTGTAAGTTTGAGTCCTGTCACAGGCAATCTTTTGCCATTGGAATGTCAATGCTGAGGACAACAGCACTGTACTCTCATTTCAGCTGCAGTTGCTTATCTGGTAGCAGTTGCCAACTGTATCAAACTGACTAGAAAGCAGGCAGCCTCAAAATAAAAGAAAACTGAAATGACAATGATCATAGTAGAAAATGAGTGGGGTTTATGAATATAAAGGCAGCAGCTCACCTTCCACAGGAGTTCGCACTCCCTTTCCTCAAGTGCTTTCTTGTGCCTCAGGACAAGGGCCTTCACTTCTGTCTGCACCACCTTGGCCTTGATGTCCACTTGCTCTGCCATGGTCTGTACCTTATCCATGCTTACCTAGAGACATGAAACAATTTTTAGGTCTGATGTGATGACACCGTCGACTTTGTCCTTCTTTCCTGTACTGAAAAACAGCATCAGCAATAGTAAGGCACAAAGAGAGGACTTGTATGTGCAAATTTACACAATTAGCTCTCACTCTGCAGTGTGACAGAAGGACAAGAATGTCTAAAGGCTCAAAACACACTACTCCCCAGTCTGTTTTATTACCCAAATGGGACAGAGAAACAGGATGCACATAATCAGGAAACAAAAAAGAAAGGACACTGTATGTGACATCTGCCTTCCAGTCCATGCACAAGCACCTGCACAGTTTTTGTCATCTGTTCCTCTCTCACATTTGGTGGCACTTTCAGAAGGGAAGAGGAAATATGGGTCAGGAATAGCGAGTCATTTCACACGCAAAAATGACACAACTTCCCGCTGGAATGGACTGACTTAAAATCGTGCTGGACGTGGGCTTTTCTGTTCGCGGTGCAAGTATTGAACCTCTGCACTTTGAGCGCCAAGCATTCACAGAACTAATACTGAAGACTCAAGTACTGAAAGCTGCCATTGCATCCTTGGTCAGATTTGTTTGGAATGTTTGTTTATTCTTTACTAAATACTATTCTACTTAAAAATTAAGACAATAGAACACCACAGCATTGTATACCCAGCCTTCTTTACAGCCACGTGGAAGGACACTTTTGATCTTGTATTTACAATCACAATCAATGTGTGTCATTAAAAGCAGCCTCTTTTTAAAATGCATTTCGTAGTCTTCTCAACAGGAGTCTTGATAAATACAAGGCACTGAAAAGCAATAGCCTCAAACAAAAGGACTTAGCTTTTACGACACTGAATTCTCTCTTTGTCTCTCCCCCCTGCTGAGTTTTATCTGCCTTTTCCTCTGGCAGTTTCTGGGAGGTCAAAGGGTGAACAGGACCTCACAGGGACGAAGGGGAGGCGGGTTTTAAGTCTCTCTTTGTGATATGGCCAGCAAGGACCAAAGGTCAGCTAAACCACCACAGGTCGTGATCTGCAACCTCTGTCTTAAGACACATACCGCCCACCCCCCACTGCATCCCAGCAAACAAAGCCCTGCAGCGGTGTCCTTTCAAATGGCCAGGCAAAAGAGAAAATGGCCAGCTAAAGGGACAACTAAATCAGGGCCCCAGAGAAGAAACAGCAGGAAGGGGATTCTGAAGGAAACAGAGAGGCGACTTGTTATCAGTAAAGTTAATAAGGAGCCGCGATGAAATTTAAATGCCACCACCTCTTTAGGATGTCTGCATTTCTATAAAATTGATTTTTCCTCTTCGAAAAGTTAATCTATGTAAAGATTTCCCCCCACTGCTCCATTTCTTTTTCTTTACACCTCCTTCCCTCATCCCTCTCCCTTTTGTCCCCCCAGTAGTTTATTTTTTGCCCCCCGTTTCCAGGTTTCTTGCACGCTCTCTCCCTCCCAGCCTCCGTGTCTCCATCATCTTCCGCATTTCTCTTCACATTCCCAGAGGAGCACAGCTTGCAACACAAAGAGGGTTGAACCAACCAATCAAACCTTAGAGGAGGCACGGTGCTCCGGCCAACCAGGAGGTCACAAGTCCTGGGTCAAAGGTCGAGGAAGATAATGGGTGTAGAGTGGACGGAAATTTTCTACCTCAGGGGACAGAAGCGCATGTGCGCGTGTGTGTATGCGTACGTGTGTGTTTGCACATTATCTGGCGTCAGCATTTACTCCCGTGGTGACCTGGACAAAAGTGGACAAACACGCACACCCAAGAGCCTAAGGTGGTGGCAGATGGCAGGCGGTGCATCTTCTGCTCAACCTACACGTGTCTTGGTGCTTTTGATTAACCCAAATACGTGGTTGATGATATTGGTAATGCGTGCTGTGGGGTCTCACGTCAAATTTTGTGCCTGCAGTTTGGCAGATCTGTGTAGGGACATTTCTGAATTTATAGCCGCAAGTACAGCACATGCACAGCAAGCAGTAGCAGAGTGTGCGACAGTGTGTTTGAAGAAAAGACACTGGTATCTTGAGAATTTCGTAATCAGTGCATCCTCATAAGTACTCATCCATTAAGGTACAAAGTGGGACGCAGTCACAAAGGTTAAGCTGGGAAATGGATAGGTGATGCACATGCGCTGCTGAATAGATAGTACATGCCAGCATGTCATGTGACCTCAGTGCAGCAGCTAGTGTTTCATGTTTTGGGTGAGTGTTTACCAAGGTCAGCGCCACCGCCCCGCCCTCGAGCCAAATTAGATAACATTCGTGTGTCAGACCCATCTCCTGCGAGCTGTGGTTAGATTTCAAACTTACAGCTGATCCACACACTTTAAGGACTTTATTTTGAAATCGTTTGTTGAATTTTTATCATTTCGTTAATAAAATGTCAAAATATTGGTAAAAGCTCCCCAAACTGAATTATGTCTCAACACCACCGGTGCACTTCAAACCTAACCTTGTTCGCTTCTGCTTCAGCAAAACCTGCAACTCAAAAGCTTTCACCAACATTTCCTGCAATCAGTTTGTAAATTAAAATTTTAATGACAACCGTTCATATCAATTTGTTTCTCCTTTAAGCATCCTTCAGTCCTAACTAGGGCACGTTTCCCTGTATTAGCTAGAATTTTAAGGGGGTTTCGGAAGCTGCCACCCAATCTATGGTTATGTAAATGGGGTGATGTTGTTTGTGTGGGAGTGGGAGAAAGAGGTGGTGGGGGAGTGAGTGAATAGAAGAGGGCAAAGTGCTCCACTTCTGTAAAAGAAGAGGGGAGTTTTCTTTTCTCCGAAATCGTTTAAATACCTCATCTACCATCCCCCCATCCTTCTTTCCGCTCCTCCTCTTCCCCTTTAACCTTCGGCCCTGCCACCCCCCCACCCGCCGAACTCATTCCATACGGCCCCACCCCTTTTTTTTTTTCTTTTTTTTTTTAAGCCAGCTGGACACCTCTAACCCCTGAGGCTTCCCAGCACCCCGGTACTGGCCGCTCTCAAACATATTGAAGCTGATCATCTTCAATAAGTGGCTGCTCTGTTTTGAAGGACGATGGAGAGACACAGCTGCTGTCCATAGTTTCAACTCAGCTTCTCTAGAAGATAAGGTGTACCTGAACGCTTTAAATCTTCACAAGGATGTTCTTTTAGACAAAAGTACGAGAATCTTGCCTGCAAGTCCTTAGCTATGTTAAGCTACCACTCAAAGATGCAGTTTTGTAGAACATCTTGCCTCAAGAGAATCTTGGAATATACCGCAATACCACATATTGCACAACACATTGTGTCGTAGGACAGGTTTGGTGTTTGTGACATTACCGCCGTCTCGATGCTACATACAAACACATAAATTCATACATGATGCCTTACCTGCAACGCCTGTCGCCCCTGCTGTGCATCTGTCAGCAGCTGGATGGTCACAGAACGGCACTCCTGAACAGCTTCTTGCAAGTAAACAAAACTGTGACCCATATGACGCCCCCCACTGCACTCCCTGCAGATGGGCATCGAGCAGGTTTCGCAGTAGAACAGAAGCACCTGCGAAAAACAAAAAAACGCACAAATTCAATTTCGTATTCAGGATCGTAAAACGAGCTGAAGAGGACAAAAGTCGGGGTGCTGAACACGACAGCACTTCATACGCTACACCAACACGTTCTCAATACAAATACACAAACCCTATTTGAATACTTAAATGAGGTGATGCACGCTTTATGTTGGTAGGTGTCGATACAAAACATCAAGTAATCCCTGTGACACAAAAGCTCAGGCTTCACACCGTTTTGAACACTTGATTTCAGATATTTTTTTTCTACTCGTCAGTGAGCACAGATATTAGAAATATGGTCATCTCAGGCACAGAAGCCCCACCCACTGTTTAAACAGTTCTGTTTACGTGAAGCATACACAATCAGAAGAAACCTGGCTTGAAGGGAGGGGGAAGGGAACCAAAACAGCACGTTTCTGACAGCAGATGAACAGAAGGGCTGTACCAAAGCCCAGCAGAAAATACATGAGTGTATTTTGAACTAAATGTCATACAAAGCTAATCTAGCAAAGTCCAATTATGAAAATATCAAACTGGAAATGAGGATAACAATGTGCCTCCTTTAAAAATCCCACGCCTTGCCAAAATGAGCCCCGAAAGCAGTAAATATAGAACCAGTGAATTATACAATTTAGTCTTGCAGCAATTACGGTTTCCATATCCAACTGCAGTACCGTAGCAAAACAGACCCCACTTTTCCTGTGACTAAGTGAAATGACTCAGGCGGTGTCTACATTGTAACACATGAAATGACTACGCTTTTGACAAGCATCCACGTTACTTGAGCGTCTTAGAGCTCCTAAAAATGGTTCATCTGGGATGACTAGCAGAAATTAAGACTAAATGTGGATGATGCGGACGTCCTCAGTAGGTCTTATCACCCACTACATGTTGTATGAGCAAAGAAATCATCCTCAACTAATTCACCTTGGATGATGAATTACAGGAGGTCTTGACTTTGCTATCCATGTCTTTTGTTTTCCAGTTAAAATCTGCATTTTCTAAGGCCACCATTGTGACCGGCCAAGTGATATGCATTTTCACACATGCTGAGAACAGATGTTATTTCTGAAACAATGCCAGAAACTCTCATCTTGGTGGTAATGGCTTAGTAATGTGGAGGTAGCCTCAGCACTTCAGAAGCTGATGCGTTTTTGCTGCTGTGAGTCAACAAAAGGTTGACAGTAACCTGAGACAAGCAGCATGAATAAATTAAACACCACCAGTAAGTGTCAGTCCCTTTCTCTCTCTCACACACACACACACACACACACACACACCTAATTAAAGAGAAAAGACCTTGAATGATAAAGAAGTTATCCATATGCATGTGCTAGCAGGGAGGCTCAAACAGACCTCAACACCCCCAAGAGCATTTCTCTTTTCAAACACGGTGCCAGAAGAAGCAAAAGGGCCTAAAGGCCACCGAAACTCAATCAATGCCCACTCCAGAAAGAATTCTTCGGCTTGTTGAGATTTTAACAGAAATGTCACTCTTTGTCCGATATGTGCTTAAGTGTCTCAGAATATGTGGTACTTGGCAGATGAAGTAAAAGCAGCACTGATCATTGGTGGACATCCTCGTGCCCCTCAGGACAGAAACTGAAAATGTCATTTAACCTGTGCGGCTAAATACTAGGCTTTGCTTTAACACCCCCACCCCACCCCCCAATCTGAATACAGATTGCTTGTAATGGATGGCTAATTAAATATGCACGGGGCGTCATATCCCAGAGAGAGAGCAGATCAGTGGCACCCAATAGCAGGAGACCTTAGTGGATGGGGAAGGGCCTGCAATCAATCCATCAATATTGACCGTTTCCTTGGGGAGCAGCATAATCTAATGGCACACACACACACACACCTCCCCCTTTATCTGACTTCCTTTCTGCCTTTGGCACTTGGATCCTTTTCTTATGGTCTCTCCTTCACTACAGTCTCTGCTCCGCTCTGTCACTCAATGCCTTCTTTTTCCCAGCCTTCCTGTGCCATCCCTCCCCCGATGACATCTGTCGAATTCCAGGAGCACAGAATACACAAAAGCCAAGAATGCAGCTGGTTTGGGGGAGAAGGAGGAAGGTGACTGGGGGAAGGGAGGGAGAGAGGGAGGGATGACGGAAAAAAACGGCAAGGAGTGCGCAGAGATCTGATGACGGTTCGAACGGAACGCTTCCGGTGACAGCTGCATGATGACTTATTTATTCCAGTCGCTCTTTAGGGGTGATGAGAAAAAATAAATCTTCCTAAATGAAAACTAAGATTAACAAGATTGTTCATCATTAAGGAAGCAGCAAATCGTATGCTGATAACACTCGGTTACCCGAGTCTACTGTGAAATACTAGGGGTCAAAAAAGCAACTACTGCACTATCAATAAAGGCCCCGACTGCAGGCCAGTTCACACACAAAAACCAAACAGACAAAACCTCTCGATGCCTGAGTGTCCATAGCATCCAAGATTCTATATGGAGCATTCAGAAATCAATCTCTCATAACGGTGTTATTTCAGGTCAGCATTTGTGCATCTCGCCCAAAGGAGAAGAAAAAACACATACCAGGCTGATTAAGCCCATTAAAAAATTAAGAGTCCTGTTTCATGCAACCAGATCTGATGACCAATACCTGCAAGGCTCTACACCTTCAGTGCTATCCGCTGCACATGTGTCATGAACAGTCCTTGAGGTGAATCACACTCTCTCTCTCATGGACACAATGTTGGAAATTACATAATGCAACGGCCTCTTGGAGCGAGAGTCAATATTATTGACGTGCACAGAATGTAGCCTCTTTAAGGATCTCTCTCTCTCTCTCTCTCTCTCTCTCTCTCTCTCAAATTTTTTTACATGGGAGGTGGACATGGAGCCTTTCTAGGAGATGGATTTGCATGTTTTAGGCAGAATCATGCCTAAAGGCGGTGGTTTTGTTAAGACCATCAACTGTACGTAAAAGATGGACGTAGCCACCCTCCCATCAACTATTGGTTCGTACTCTCCATATTTTAGTAAGTGGTAATTTAATACCAGCATTCTGGCCACTGCCTTGTTCTGGACATTTGGGTGAGAAGCGGGAGTGCTAAATTATAAGAAGGCCGAAACAGAATTGGTGGATTTTCTTTTTCCTTCGTAGTTTTCTTTAGTTATTCAGGGGGAAAATCTGCAGAATTCTGTTTTTTGCTCGTTACATTATCAACAATTAGTTAAAAAAAAAACCCACCATTCTTTCCTGAGGAAATGGGTTGATTCACACAAAACTATAAATCAACCTACATTTTCTAAAACTTATAGACTGAAATAAATATCAGTTTATGCAAGCTTTTGACTTAACGCTTAATTTCGTCACGAAGGTTTCAGGACGTTTCACACCGATCAAAGTCACAGCAACATACATCAGTGACAAGGAGGTGGAAACCGCAAACATTTGCCTAGCAACACACGCCTCTTCAAACTCTACGGAAAACCTGTGGAAAATCTTCGGGGCGTGTATTCTGTCGGCCTGGTCAGCAGGCTGTATCCATATACTGAACCAATGAATCACAAACACTGATACCTGCTAATTAGTGCAAGTGCTTATAAAATGCTAAAGTTTCTCCCACCAAAGCTCAAGTACAACTGCCATATTATTTTTCATATAGTTCCATTTGAAACTCTAAAATGAGCAAACACCAAACATTGTTCCATAAACAAAAAGATCCAGTTCTGTAACCTCAAAGCCTAGCAGACTGCTGCCTCCACTATATATATATATATATATATAAAAAAAATTTAGCAGAGCTTTTATGCTGGATACCCTTCCTAACAACTCTTCATGGTGAGAGGCGCTTGTGGCCCCACCTGGAATCGAACCAGGGACCTTTCGCTTTTATGGTGAATGTGTAAACCAGGCTGTAAAAAACACTTTAGTTTTCTTCCAGGTTTACATCACATTTCAGCCTCAAAAGGTTGCTGCTAGGCCCAGAGTCAGAGCTGCTTTTGTCAGGGTCCAACACAAGAAATTCACCAGCTGATTCTCTGTCATGATTTTCCTCCCACAGAAATAACGTACTCTTCTGCCACCACAGTGGATTTCACATCAACCACAGACATGACTGACATGTCGACTTTCAGCTTTAATTCAAGGGATTTGACAAAAGAATTGAATTCAGTGTTTAGGAATTTCAGCCATTTTTACACATGGCCCTCCATTTTCTGAGGCTCGAAAGTAAGGAGACAACTGACTGACAAGCAGTTTCGCGAGGCCTGTTCCCTCATTATTTCGTGACAGACAAGCAAATAAAAGCTCTGAAACACAGTCCAAATGTTGAACTTGCATTTAGTATCTTTTATAAATAGGAGTTTGAAAACGTGAGATTCAAAGAGGCTTTGATGCAAGTGAAGGAGGCCAACATTAGGCTAAAAAATCCAAAATAAATCCATCAGAGAGGAAGCCAAGAGTGGACAAATCAACCATCTCGTACATTACTAAAGAGATAAGAATGCTCTGACCAGCTCAGGCCTGGAAGACCACAAAAGACAACTAGAGCGAATGATCACAGGATTCTTTACTTGGCTAGGAAAACCCTTTCGCGTCATCTAGCCAATTCAAGAACGCTCAACAAGGTAGGCGCATCATTATCCAAGTCTACAATTAACATAAATACAGAGGGTTTATAGCAAAATGCTGGTTAAACTCAACAGGTAGGTAAGCTTTAACATTGTCAGAATACATCTAAAAGAGTCTTCCCAGTTCTTTTGGACAGATGAAACCAAGATAAACTTGTACCAGAATGATGGGAAGAGAAATGTATGAAGAAGCAAAGGAACAGCCGATGATCCGATACCACGTTATATCTCACATGTATCGCTGCCAACAGAACTGGATCACTAACGTTGATGTGAATGCTGATGGAAGCAGCAGGATGAATTCTGAAGTGCACAGGGATATACTCTGCTCAGATTCAGCCAATGTTGCAATCAGATGGAGCTTCACAGTGCAAATGGGCAATGACCCAACGCATACTGCAAAAGAGCTTCTTGGGGCAAAGAAATGTGATATTTTTCAATGGCCAAGCCTGACCTTAACCCAACAGAGCAGCTTTTCAGTTACTGACGACAAAGCTGAAGGCAGAGAGACCCACAAACTGCAACACCTCAAGAGAGAATTTGGGTGGTGTCCATGGGTTCTAGACTTCAGGCAGTCATTTGACTGCAAAAGATTTTAATCCAAGTATTAAAAACAGCCTTTATATTCATAAATATGCTGGTTTATCCCGTTACTTCTTTCCCCCATGGTCTCCACAGTGGATCATCTACCTCCATCTCACCCTATCCCTTGCATCCTCTTCCCTCACACCAACCCTCTGCATGCCCTCGTTCGCTAAATCCATAAACCTCCTTCATGGTCTTCCTCTTCTCCTCCTGCCTGGCAGCTCCATCTTCAACATTCATTGTCCAATATATCCACTATCCCTCTTCTGCATGTCCCCAAACCATCTCAACGTGCCTCTCTGAACTCCTGATCAGTTAATCCTTTCGATAAAGTCCTTTAATTTTGCCTCTGTGATTGAAGTGCAGGAAGTATACAATTCAACCACACAGGCAAAATTACAAAATGTGTCACTGTCCAAAAACTTATGCACCTTAATGCAAGATCGCCTTCTTGGACTTATTCAGATGTAGACTGGTGTTCAAAAGAAGTATCAAGAAAGAACTGATAGCATGAGCACTAGCTTGCATCATTGGAAAACAGCGCACTCTGTCACTTCTTTCCACAAATTCACAAGCTTTAAAAATTTTGAAAAAAAGAGAAGGAACCTCTCGAGACACAAAAATGCAGCACAGGTACATTTTTTGGACATGCTAGATAACCTCACACAAGCAAGAACTCTCCAGGCACCGGCATGTGCTTGCCGTGAAGAAATGTGGAAAACAACATAAAAGGATGTGGAATAGGTGTGTGAAATAGGTGTCATGCTAACAAAGTTGTAAATTCCACACAGAAGAGCCTGGAGGGGAGGCCCTAGGGGCAGAGAAACCAACCGAATGCATTTACTACACACCAGCGTGTGGCACAGTGAAAACCTACAAGCAGAGGCACAATCTGCTCATCTACATGCAAATGGCACAAGTAAATACAAGTGAAATGCAAGCTTGAAGCTGAGCGTTTCTCATGTCAGAGTTGGTTCTATTAGATCAGTGCATCAGGTGTTTCTCATTACACTGCTGTAATTTGAATGAATGAATTTAAACATTCACAACCACACAGATGGTGTATTTCATTTCCCGCGTAAGATAAGTGTTTAGCACGAAGACTGCTGACACACAGATAGCAAAAGTTAAAAAAAGAAAGAAGTAAGAATAGTTTTACATTGACTTTTACTGTGTTGTTCAAGTAAAGATAAAGAGGACCAAGTAAGCGAGTCAGGTGGAAACAGAAGTAACCAGAGGGAAACAAGAAAAAGGGGGAAAACGAGGTGGCACAGAGGGTCCATCACGTGTTAGGTCCACACAGCTGGATCACTGCATGCTTATTTGTTTAATTTCATCCGACTCTTTTCAACTGTCATTTCTATCTTGCTTTCAGTCACCTCTCAGGCTTGCAGGAGGGTGATGATCTGCTGTAGAACAGACGCCCTCTCCAGAAGCCTCTACCCTTACAGGCAGAGTCTGTTTAACTGGACCTGAGGAACATCTTTCTTTTCTGAGCGGGGCTTAGTGGTGATGAATAGCTAGGAGAAAAAGAGCTGTTATTCAAGTAAAACCTGAACCAGGTCAGGGCAATGCCACAAATCCTAATACATCTCTCAAGACTTGAAACTGAAATCTAACGGTGCACTGCACTGAAAACAGCAGCAAGCTCCAATAAGAACAAGGGCGGCAGAATCACCAGTATCAACAATTTCTAAAAGGTCATTAAAAACTCAAGATTCTGTGATGGGAGTTTAAACCCGGACTGAAAAACTTTACCAATATCATGATGATGTTAAAAAAAAAAAAAAAAAAAAAAAAAAATAAATTGTTG
>VUQH01020592.1:19072-34526 GCA_015106775.1 Etroplus canarensis | reverse complement strand
AGCGCCTGGCCCCAGACTAATTTGGAACAATCTCGCTGTTAGTATCTACTCTGCCTTACATAATAAACTCTCCCCCCCCTGTTTTTTTTTTTTTAAATTTTTTTATTTTTATTTTTTATTTTTTTTTAAAAAATTTTGAAAAATACAATAAACATATTGGCAAAAAAAAAAAACATAATAAACTCTCTCTTGTTTGTGTCCTAGGTGTAAGCGGCTTGTCTATGTCGTCAGCAGCATCCATGGCCAAGCTGCAGCGACAACACCGGCCCCTGGGGAGGACCCAGTCGGCTCCGCTGCCCCAGGGGAGCGCGGCCCAGGCTCATGCACAGGCCTTGGCCCTGCAGCAGCTGGTGGTCCAGCAGCAGCACCAGCAGTTCCTGGAGAAGCACAAGCAGCAGTTCCAGCAGCAGCAGCTCCACCTCAACAAGGTAAATGAAGGAGACATTTGACTTAGTTTTAATTTAATTTACAGTACTGTGCAAAAATCTTCAGCCCCCCCATTTCTTTATATTTTGCCAGGAAATTGAGAAAGATACAATGATTTATTGAAACGTGCTAATATAAATGGAACTACAAGGCAAAAACAGAGTTGGTACATTTCTAATGAGCTTGAACGTCAGTATTTGGTACGACCACCTTTATTCTTCAACACAGTCTGAACACTCTTAGGCAAGCTTTCCTGTCATAGCTGACAGGTAGGGGAAAGAAAAGAGAAAGAAAGAAGGGAAGAAGAGAGCACATCAGATCACCAATCCCTGCATCTGTAACAAAACATAGTCAAAAAGCAAACAGCATCTGAAATAGAAAAAAACAGACATAATACATAAACATAAAATCTTTTTAATATGAGTGTGTGTGTGTTTGTCACAAAATGCACTTAATACTGATGGTGATACGCCACTCCTGTGCTTCCCGGGAGCAAGAGACAGACAGAGACAGGCCCGGGCCATCCAAAGCCCCCCAGGAAACTGTAGCTCCGAGGCCACACGTCCCAAGGACTGCCACGTGCCCAGGGACTGCCCAGGAAAAGGGAGGACCCTGACAGATCCCCCATGGCCAAAGGTTGAGAGCCCCAGAGAACCGGAGGCGCCAGGCAGCCGATCCTGCCAGAGAACGACCACCCCCGAGCAGACCAAAGACGAGGACGAGGACCCCAGGCACCCGAGAATTTCCCACCACCCGACAGGAACCCCCATAACCACGCAGAAGCAGGCCCAATCCACCTGGGACCGCCAAGAAGGCTGGCCACGCACTCCAGAAACCCCAAGAACCCACGCCCCCAGGGAGACAGAAGGACGAGTGGGGAGGGGCTACTCCTCATCCACCTTGGTCATGTCTCTAGAGACAGGAGCTAGCAAACCTCAGACACAGGCCCAGTCATACTCACATATAAAAATAATTTAAAAAAACAGAATTTAAAAAAAAAATTAAAAATAAAGTTAAAAAAAAAATATATATATATATACACACACACACACACACACACACACACACACATATTAAAAGATTTCCTGTCATTTTTTGAAGCAGTCTTCAGGAGTACTTCTCCAGACTTAAAAAAAAAAGATGTCAAAGCTCTTCTTCTCCCTACACTGCTTCAGTAATGTTGAGGTCCATTCATCACTACATAAGACCTGTTACCACTAGTTTTCAGTTCAGTTCTTGTGTAATCTGGCATAGCTTAGCCTTTTCTCCCTGTTTCTCTTCCTTGAGAATGACTTCTCGACAACCACCCTTCCACTGAGACCATTTCTGATGGGACATCAGTGAACAGTAGATGGGTCAACACAAGGGCCAGATACATTTCTTAGGTCCTATGTCAGGTCTTTGCTGGACTTTTTAAATGTTTCTTAAGGAAATGACTTTCAGATAATGCTTATCAGCTGTAGATAGTTTGTAGGCCTGCGACTTGTCTAGTTTCTTCACATTTTTTAAAGACACTCTGCATACCATGCCGAGATATTTAAAGTTTCCATCTAATAGTTCCTTTGGAATCATCTTGTTGGTGAACAAATAGTACTTTATTCTTGTCAAACTGCATTATCTTTGGCGTTTTTTGTAGATTCAACTAAAATGGGAATAAATGGTGCACTTTTGCAACAGGTTGCTCATAACAAAGTGCCTAAAGATACGATTTAAAATTGATTCTTAGCTAAATTATCTGTTATGTGTCGACACAACATCGGTTCATCCTTTGTGTAAGGTGGCTTTTTTATATTTGAATGATCCATAGATCAGTATTAAGTGGCTTAACAAACCAAAAAATATTCTTCTGAAAATGGTGAGGTGCAAGGACTGGGCTGCAAGTGAGTGAAAAAGCAGCCAATGTCCAACTTATTCAAGACCACTTTGAAAATTGCAAGAAAGACTGGCTCCTTGGAAGAAAAATATAAAGAAAAGAGAGGGGGCTCAGTAGTTACAGTATTGTAAGTGTGATTTTTTTTTTCTGATTGTGTTTGGATGCAAATAATGCTGTTTGTTGTGTTGTATTATTGCATAACATGTTTTCTTAGTGTGCAGATGATGGCAGGTGATGCAAGTGACCACAAATCTGATATCACATTCACATAAACTGATAATTAATCGGGGCTGTAAGCCTCAGAAGGCCAGCTCTGGAGCTGTAGTGTAGTAGTTTGCGTAGGCAGCAGCCGGTAACACAGCCAATAATGTGTTCGCTGTGGCTGTGTGTGAAGTTGTTGACTTTATTCTGCCCTTTTCTTTCTCTCTCTGTAGTATTTTTGTTTGTGAGTAGGTGGAGGCAGGTATGGGTTAACATGTATAGCTGTGTGTGTGTGTGTGTGTGTGTGTGTGTGTGTGTGTGTGTGTGTGTGTGTGTGTGTGTGTGTGTGTGAATGCTTGCATCTACGTCTCTGTGACTGTGGCCGAGACAGTTGCCACGGGCTGCGAGGTAACTGTGTGCTGCCATGGAAACCGGGCGGAAGCCTCTGCCTTATATGGGCAGGGAGGAAGCGAGCAGCTGCTGCTCTGGATGGCTTTACCTATTCAAGCAGAGTACATGCTGGAGGAGAGGTGGGCGGATGAAACAAGGGATTTCCTCTCCTCCTCCTCCGCCTCCCCCGCACAGCTCTGCTCCGTCTCACTCCCTTCATATGTTTCAGAGCTCTCAAGTGGCAGATTTTTACACAAACACCTCTCTAACAGCCTCTGGCACGCCAAGGACTTCTTTCTGCTGTTTTGCCAGGACAAAAATGAAAATCTCTATTTAAACATGTTATTCTGTCAAATTAATACAAGAAGAGGATGAAGGCTGTTTTTGTTGCGCTTAATGCTTTTTTGTTCGAAATGTCATCATGTGAGTTTCATTGCCTTTTCCTCTTTTTCTTCATCTCACAACTTAATTGGGTCTTTTGGTTTTAAACTTTTGTTTTCTGACTTGCTACTTTACAAATTTAAAGGAATAGTTCAATATTTTGGGAAAGTTGGTTTATTTTTTGCCCAGAATTAGGTAAAAACCCTGTTACACTATGTGAACCAAAGTATTGGGCCACCTAAACAGTCAACCTACAGGAGCATTTGTGACATCTCATTCTTAATCAATAGGCATTAGTGAAGGCTTTCTTCTAAATTTTGGGGTGTGTCTGTGGGAATTTTTGCCCATTCATCCAGGAGAACATTTCTGAGGTCAGACATTGATGTTGGACAAGAGTGCCTTGCTCGCAGTCTCCATTCTAGTTCCTCCCAAAGGTGTTGATGGGATTAAGATCAGGGTTGTGTGCAAGCCAGTCAAGTTCTTCCACACCATACTCATCCAAACCATGCCTTTATAGACCTTTGTGCACTGGGGCACAGTCATGCTGGAACAGAAAAAGCCTTCCTCAAACTTTTCCCACAAAGTTGGAAGTGTAGAATTGTCCAAATGTCTTAGTAAGCTGAAAGATTGAGATTTCCCTTCAGTGAAACTAAGATGCCCAGGCCAAGACCTGAGAAAATAAAACAAAACTTAGCTGTCATGGTTGTTGGGTTTTTGTGTTTGAGTTGACTGTTTATTGTAACCCATCAGTTAGTTTTTTGAGCCTCAGTTATTGTTTCATCTTAATTCTAGCCTCCATTTGTGTTTTGACTTTTATTAGTTCCCTCTGTGTCTCCTCAGCATCATCTTCCTGTGTTCATATCCCTCTGCTCAGTATCTTGTTTGTATTTTCCGTTATGATTGTTTCTCTCTTTCTATTTAATTTTGGCAGCTGTTTATGTCTCATGTCTTCTGTTCAGCTTTACCCTCTCCGCTGCCTTATTGTTGCCACCTGTGTTCTTCTACCTCGTGTTCCTCGTTTGTCGTTGGTCTGTGTATATATAGTCCTGTCTTTCCCGTAAGTATTTGTCTTGGTGTCTGTGAACCCTCTGTGTGAGCTCCCTGAGTTGTCCACCCTGGAGTTTGATTCTTACCATCTTTGGACTTTGTTAAGAACTTTTGTCTTTTGCATTATGCTTAGTGATATAAGGCTTCATTACACCTGCTCAGCTATGGAACCTCATGCTATGATGCTCCCTGTGCACACTTTTTGTGCTGATGTCGATGCCAAGTTAGGTTGACAGTGTCACGGGCTAGTTGCTTAAATTTATACACCTGAGGCAAAGGGACTGAAGGAAACTCCTGTATATGATATGTAAGGGGTGCAGCTCAATACTTTTGTCCATATAGCGTAACAAAACCTGCCTGCCAGCCCCTCCAAAGGGGCTCATTTTTTTTTTAAATCTGTGGAAAGACTTTATTTTAAGATTATTCCTTAACCAAATGTAGTGGTTTCCTGGAGTCCTTTCATCTCAGATTTGTTACTGTTCCTCTAAATTTTGCATTGACTCACTTGTCTGCTTGGACCTAAATAAAATCAGTCTCAGGTAATTTTCTGACATGAACAGTCATACATTATCATTCTTGTTAAGTTTGTGAGTTTTAATGAAATTAAAAATCATCAAGCTCAATTCAACTTTTACTACACCCTGACTCGAGGATCAATGTTACATTCAACTTGTCAAATGCACATTTTGTGCCGTTGGAACAAAAAAAACAGCATTTAATTTGAATCAGTTCTGCTGGCTAAGTAGCAGCATGAGCATGAGGCTCGAGACCAAACTAAGCCATTTAGCACATTTCTAAATTTATAGTCCAATTTGATCTGGATAACGTATCAAAATATAAAAAAAATGTTAGTTTGTTTGGGAGGAGATCACTGTAGTCAAAAGAACGTTTATTTCCATCTGCATTAGTGGGGATATGGTTCTGTTTTGGGATGTCCCCACTCTTTCCTGAGCATATGTCAGAAGTGTAGGACAGGGAGAGCATCATGAAGGAGGTGATGGGGTTGTCTGCTTTGAGCTGGCTGTTCCAGTATTCCAACTTCAAGCAGTACCCACTGCCAATGAAATAAAGGACATCAGTTTGAACCAGATAAAGAGGAGGTTTCTGGGAAAGTGGAGCAGAGGGAGGGGGTCAGATAGGTCAGGGGAGGAGGTGAAAATTGGGGGGAAAGAGAGGTCTCTTTGGATGCAGAGAAGACAAGAACAGTAGCACAGACGGAGTGGAGGGGTTCAAAGGGAGTTGGTGAATGCTCTGACGTCAATGCTGTCCCTTGGCTCCGAGCCAAGGGTGCCAGAGGCTTACAGCTCTGGGAACACGCGCGCGCACACACACAAACACACATACACCCCATCTTACACACACACACCTTTAGTTATAGTCCACTCTTGAGACCTCCACCAAACACTTCTCTTTCTCTCAGGCTTCATATCATAAACTCTGTGGAGGCGAGTACTCTCGGGTCCCTTCAGTGGTTCATGTCAGTAAAAGTGAATGAAGAGACAACTGAGTCACTACTCGGTTAACAGCAGGCCCCAGAATGAGTCGATGAAAGGAGGCACAACGGGGAGTGTGGAATGTCTCTGTTCAGCGAGACACATTTTGCCCTGGAGTACAGTCGGCGGAGCGGCTACTCACATTCAATTAGAAAGGATAGGTTTGAAATGAGCAAGACACCAATCTGGCTGAGTAATCCAAATTAAGCTTGTTAAAAGAAAAATGCTCCAGAGAAAAGAGTTGTTTGCCAGGAATTTGTTTCAGAGGAGAGCGTGCCCGTTTGTCTGAATGCAGCCTCACACATTGGATTTGTCACATCCCGCTGTTTGATTGTGAAATAAATTTCACGTCGCAGCTTCAGCGCCCTCCACCCTCACTCCCCTCTCTCTACGCTTTGTTCCGCAGATGATGGCCAAGCCCAGCGAGTCCCCAGTGGGCCGTCAGCACCAGAGTCACCCCGAGGAGACAGAGGAGGAGCTGAGGGAGCACCAGGATGGGGGTGCCCTGCCACATGGGGTCACCATCAAGCAGGAGCCCCCCGACCCCCAGGAGCTGCAGGAGGAGACGCTGCAGCAGCAGCAGCACAGAGAGAGGGAGCGGGAGAGGCAGGCGGAGCAGGAGCTACTCTTCAGACAGGTAGAAGATGGGGAGTCGAAGAGTTAGACATGTGCTCTGGTTTTGCTGTAAATCAACAAAGGCAAAGAGAATCAGTATGAGGCTTTCGTGAATCTGCTTGGCATAAATGTACGTGTTCTTGGGGAAGTCCTAACGCTGTCAAAGAAATTTAATTTGGACTGATTAAAAACAAAAGGGAAAATCAAAGCCAAGACTATTTGTTTTGGCTGCCACCTTTTGGCCATAATTTGTACTTGCAATAATTTAAGTCAAAAGAGTTTCTCTTTTCTTTTTCACCTTGCCTCTTAACCCTTTCCCAGAACTAATCACCTTTCTTCTTTTTTTTTTTGTGTCAAGCAGCAGGCCCTGTTGTTGGAACAGCAGCGGATTCACCAGCTGAGAAACTATCAGGCTTCGATGGAGGCTGCCGGCCTGTCGATCTCCTTCCCAGGACACCGCCCCCTGTCCAGGGCCCAGTCATCTCCTGCCTCTGCTTCCTCCTTCCCAATCAGCGTCCCGGCACCCGATCCTCCAGTTAAGCCTCGCTTTACCACAGGTCAGCATCGTCCTCCTCTCCTGCTGAAGCATCCCAACTGTCTGCTCACTTGTAGCTGTTTGTTTACACTGTAACTCAAATCTTAAACTGCTGTCAGGCTGCCAGTAGTATTTATTGCCAGTTTATCAGCCTCCCTCTGGGAAGTTTTTGGCTTTTGAGTTTCATTTCCATCCTAATGCACTTGGGATTGGAAGAAAAAACACCCCAAAATCAGGTGAATTGGCCAGAAAGCAGTGTAATGGTTCCAGCCTCCATCTGGTAACAGAAATAGGCGAGCTGGATAAGTAAATCTTGCCAAAACATTTGTCTCTCCCACTCTTTGTTCCTCTCAGACATATGATTCTGAATGATGAACGTACTACAGGAAAATGAAGAGAAATCATTCTTAAAGAAAGAATCAGTCAGTCTGTTTTAGGAAATGGACTATTGTGGCAGTTTTTATTTTTGGCCTACTTTACTCTGAGTCAGTTCCAAAAACTACGAAGAAGTTTTTAAGGCAAAAGTAGCAATAAATTGTGAATCTCAAGCTTTAAAGGTCAACATTTTGAAAAACACATCATCATTCGAGAACACAGAGAGTACCAAGGATCCTATGCCTCAGCTTTTCAAAATAGACAGCTGTAATTTACAGTATAGTTTAACAAAAACTGAAGGTGGAATTTCACAGTAAGAGTTTACATTTGATACACTTTGTAGGGCAAGCTTGAGACACACAACTTGCTCTAATAAAAAAGAAACAGAAGGATATAAATACAAGATATAAACTGGATTTACACAGCTGCCATGTGCACAAGCATTTTACTGAGGGAATGTTTCTGTGTGCTTCCTTAGGCCTCGTGTATGACTCCCTAATGCAGAAGCACCAGTGCATGTGCGGAAACACCAACAGCCACCCAGAGCACGCAGGACGCATTCAGAGCATCTGGTCTCGGCTGCAAGAGACCGGACTCAGAGCTCAGTGTGAGGTATGTTAACAAAACTGGAAATATCCACCACCATCACACAAAGTAGTAAACCACATATGAGAACTGTATCCATCTGTGTGTGTGTGTGTGTGTGTGTGTGTCTGTGTGTCTGTGTAGTGCATCCGTGGGAGGAAGGCCACTCTAGAAGAGCTGCAGACGGTTCACTCTGAAGCCCACGTCCTGCTGTATGGAACCAACCCACTCCGACAGAAACTTGATTGTAAGACTTTATATACACACACACACGCACATATGCACCATTTAAACTACCTGGCTGCAAATACCTTCAATTTTAATGTTTATTTTCTGATCACCAGGTTCAATCACTCCCATGTTTGTACGGCTACCGTGTGGAGGGGTGGGGGTAAGTAATATTGTGTTTGGTTTGTTTGAAAAGGCTGAAACATCCCAGCTTTTTCAGGCATCACTTTCCTTCCAGTAACATAAGGCATGCTTTGCTGTTCTTAGGTGGACAGCGACACTATTTGGAACGAGGTCCACTCCTCCAGTGCAGCTCGACTTGCTGTCGGCTCTGTGGTGGAGCTTGTTTTTAAAGTCGCTACTGGAGAGCTGAAGGTAACCTTGGTCTTGTCTGGAATCTCTCCCTGTTTGCCACATAGTTAAAACAAAGTTTGTTTCTTTATTGTGTTGAAGTTTCCCACAGGGTTTTGAAAATGCTTAGGAGCGTAGCCTGAAGTCATTACATAAAAGTTTAGGATACTTTCTTTCAGTTGTTTTTTTAACTTATCCGGAGTAGTGTTGTGATGGGAGCTGCCTGAGCAGGGTATTCCAAACATGCTTTTCAGCATTTTCCAGTTCCTCTTATGAGATCCCAAGATGCTCCTTGCCAAGATAACATATATAATCCCTTTGGTGGGTTCTGGATCTGCCCAGGGTCTCCTCCCAGCTGGGGGTGCCTGGAATACTTCCAAGAGATGGCACACAGGAGGCTTCCTAATCAGCTGAAATACCTCAGCAGGGTCCTTTTTGGTGCTCCTCATCCTATCTCTAAACCTGAAACTTATTTCAGTGGCTTGTTGCTGCAATCTTCCCTAAAAGGAGCTCATAACTGTCACAAACAACTAGATTTTGGGCGGCATCTATTTTTTCGTAACTACTTAATGTTTTGTCAGTAAAAAGGAAAAAACTAAAAGCTTATTTAGCCCATACATAGAAGTCTGTTTAGATGTGAATGTGAATAATTAGTCAGTTAAATGACTGAACTTAGCTAGTCTCACTATCAGGCACAAGGAATGTTAGTTTGTTAAACTAACTATTAATGTCAGTGTACTGTATCAGTCCACTTTTGGCTTGTGCATTTACCTGTCACTTCTTAAAGGCTCTCCTCTCCGTACATATCAAATGAAATCCATTGTCATATGTTATCCTCATCAAGCACAATTTGCTAGAGTCAAATAGTCCACACGGTTTCACTAAATTCAACTGGCTCATCGAAATCAGTGTTCCCCAAAGTACTCCAGAATGGTTTACTAGTTTACTATACTTTGATCACTGTTTGCAGTCACTATATTTCACAGCGATTTTGTGTTTTTGTTTGTTTTTTTAACCAAAGAAGACCTCATTTATGAGTGAAACTGCATAGTAGTAAGCCTATCCCAGCTGTAATAGGGTGAAAGATAGGGTACAACAGGTCAGTAGGGCTAACAAATAGACAGACAGCCGGTCACACCTATGGCTAATTTAGAATCACCAATTAACCTAACAAAAACATCTTTGGATTAGGGAAGGACTCATGCAGGCACATAGAGAAACATGCAAACTACACACAGAAAGGCCTCAGCAGGCTGGTGAACTCAAACCCAGGATCCTCTGGCCATGAGGCATTTGTGCTAACCACTGCAGCCCTGTTCCAGTTCCACGGATGGATGGACAGTTCACCTTTTAATGGTTCAATCACTCTCTCAGTGTTAAATTTGCTTAATCTGTTTCCCATTTAAAAACTAAACTTGATAGCGACCTATCTGCATGCTTTGCATGTGCATTTGGCTAAATTGTAATGTTGGTAATAGTGGTTGCAAACACAGAGGAAACAGTCATCATTACTAACAGACTACTGCCGCTCCTGTCTGTTTTTCCAGAATGGTTTTGCCGTGGTCCGCCCCCCTGGACACCACGCAGAGGAAAGCACTCCCATGTAAGGCCACAGCCGTCACCACATTCACTTGGAGACACTTAATCTGCACGTACACAAATACCAGTGCTGGAACAGGATCATCTGGAATAGAAATTACATAAACCATTGAGTTTATTTGCACATAAAGTCCTGAGTGCCTTTATTCTTCCAGCTTTCTCAGCGACTGCTTTATTTATTTTCCATATCCTCCTCAAAAAGTGTTTAAAGTGTCCCATAAAAACATGAAAATGGAGCTTTGGCAAAGATGAAATTCATAATAATCAGGAGCTCTCCCTCTGTCTGCTGCTCTTTCAGGGGTTTCTGCTACTTCAACTCTGTCGCCATTGCAGCCAAACTACTGCAGCAGAGACTCAGCGTCAGCAAGATCCTCATCGTGGACTGGGTGAGTCTCGTGATTAACCACATCTCTGTCATGTGACGTAATCAGAGGATGCAGTCTTCTTGTTTTTAAAAAGTACGGAGTGAAGAAATGGTTGCCATCATATCATGTATACTGTCAACACTCAGGATGTTCATCATGGCAACGGCACCCAGCAAGCCTTCTACGATGACCCGAACGTCCTTTATCTGTCTATTCATCGCTATGATGATGGCAACTTCTTTCCTGGAAGTGGAGCACCTGACGAAGTGAGTGTGCATGACCTGAGCAGAATATTTTTATTGCAGTCTCTGAACTTACAGCTTATTTTGAAATTGGCATCTCAAGCAGTATAGCAGAACTGTTGAGCAATTTCACATTTTGAGATATCAGTTTTTCTTTCTAGAGGTTAAAGATGATATTTTTCTAGTACATTAAGTAAATGAATTGCAAATAAAATATTCAAATAAACCAAAAACAATAAAACTTCAAAAGGAAGGAAGAAAATACATGACTAGTTAAATGGACTGTTGGAGAGGCAGGTAAGAGAATAATTTCAGAGACAGAGATAATAAATGGTCGTACAACATTAATAGAGCCATTAGAAGGCTAATAAATCTATACTTTTGGAGGCATAATGTTTTTATTTGTGTCACCTTGTAATGTTTCTGCGAAGACTAACGTTTTGAAAATACTGTGGCGCAAGGTTGCTTTAAGAGTTTTCAGTTTCATTTTTTGTTTATAGTCAATTCAGTTTTATTTGTACGAGGCTGCGACACACAACACACGTCATCATAAGTCCTAAGGGTACTCTGTGTCATGAAATGGCATGGAGAGGACCTGAAGTGAGACAGAGACATGTTGGAAAAAAATCATCTTTGGCCTTTATTGACAAAAAGTGCAAAAATACAAAATTCAAAACTGGAGGACATAAGCAGGAAAATTAGAATTTATTAGTAGGATCTGATCAAGGACAAATATAGAGATAGGACAATGTTTACACAGAGGTAATGTATGCTATATGGACAGGAGTAATAGTAGCCACAACTCCTAATAATTCAATTCAAGTGTTTAATTTAGTCCCACTTAGCCACAGGTGCATACTGCTTTTGCAAACATTGCAGTATGTCAGTTCATAAAATTTCTTCCCTCCTAGATGTTTCAGGAGTCATTGTAAGGGGTATTACTGCAAAGTGGAGTTACAGCAACTCAGCCATAAAGTGGCAGACCTCTTTAAGTTACAGAGCGGGGTCACTAAGTGCTGAGGCACAAAGTGTGTAAAAGTAGTCAATGCTGTGCTGATTCAATAACTGCAGAGTTCTAAATCTACTTAACATCAGCACAAAAAATGTGTACCGGGAGCTTCATGGCCTGGGTTTCCACAACCGAGCAGCTGCATGCAAGCCTGATGTCACCAAGCACAATGCGAAGCGTGGGATAGTGGTGGAAACCATACTGCCACTGGAGTGTGTAACAGTGGAAATGTGTTCTTTGGAGTGACAATTTGTGCTTGTCTTATCTGGCAGTCTGATGGACGAGTCTGGGTTTGGAGAATGCTAGGAGAATGTTACCTGCCTGACTGCAATGTGCCAACTTTAAAATTTGGTGGAGGAGGGATAATGCAGTGGGGTTTTTTTTCAGGGGCTGACTTGGGCCACACTTAGTTCAATTGAAGGGAAATCTTAATGCTTCAGTTTACGAAGACATTTTGAACAATTTCATGCTTCCAACTTTATGGGAACAGCTTGGGGAAGACCCTTATCTGTTCCACCATGACTGTGCTCAAGGGCACAATACAAGGTCCATAAAGGCATGGTTGCATGAGTTTGGTGTGCCTGTACAGCGCCCTGATCTCAGCCTCATCAAACACTCTGAACTACAATGGAGACTGACCCAGGCCCTCTCGTCCAACATCTCGACCTTACATATGCTTTATTGAATGGGAGAACATTCCCACAGACACACTCTAAAATCTTGTAGAAAGCCTTCCCAGAAGAGCGGAAGCTGCTGTAGCTGCAAAAGGGGGACCAACTCCACATTGATGCCTGTGGATTTAGAATGGGATGTCATAAAAGCTCCTGTAGGTGTAATGTATAGGTGGATTAATACTTTTGTACATATAGTGTATATGCTGTTACAGTGGCAGATGTTCATATTAAACATGGCCAGTTTCAAGTAAACTGTTGGCTCTGCACGACAAAGAAAATTGGCTTCAAGAGAGAGGAGCTAAAACATATTGTTTCAGACAGTGGATGAACTGAGAGGCTGCACCAAGTCCCAGTCTATGATAAACATGAAGTAGAGTCCAAAAAAAACTATGGAGCTGGAAATGATAATGATAATAGATCCCCTTTAGCATTTGACAGTTTTGAGTACGGTTGCCAGTTTTTAGTCCACAGTTGTCTAAACTGGTCAGGTTCCAAGTTTATGTTATCTATTGGCTCTCGAAGTATCTTGTTAGTATCCAGTTGAACTCCCTCCAAGTATCACTTTATTAATCCTTTATGTTCTAATGGTAGTTTTCGAGACAATTTGTGTGATGAAATGGCAAGAACAAGTCTGAGGCAAGGACTTCAAAGTATTTTTATACTTAAAAAAACATCCTGCATTTAGCTCAAAAGAAACCACACATCTAAAAGACAGTAAAGCTTGTTTTGTTTGCCCCATATCTTCAGTCTAAGTTACACATATGCTTCTCTCCACAGGTGGGCAGTGGTCCTGGAGTCGGGTTCAACGTCAATGTTGCCTTTACTGGAGGCCTCGACCCACCCATGGGAGATACAGAGTACCTGGCTGCCTTCAGGTACCAGATAAACTTTGATCTGTTTTCAGCCTGAGAGTTAAGCCAGTCTGGTTGTGTAGCATCAAAGTAATTTTGCAAGACTGGAACTGGAATCCATTTCTGCCTGTAGATTGTTGTTTTCTTATTTGTATGGCAACAGTTAATCATTAGTTCCAATTTTTTCCTAATTTATTAAACTTTTGGATTTCTAATCTTAAATATTTTCAGTTTTTTTATCTCATGAAATGAAATAAAAGCAAGTTTCTGGTTGATCATTAGCTCTAATTATAGGCCACAATGAAGACTCAGCCTTGATAAATCCTACTCTTTTAGGTGTTAATCATGAAGTCAATAGAAATTGAACTGTTTTTCTGCTTTGAATAGTATTGGCTGTTGCGCTGTTTAATCTTTGAACTCCACCCTCCCACATTCAGGTCAGTGGTGATGCCCATTGCCAATGAGTTTGCTCCAGATATTGTACTGGTCTCTTCTGGCTTCGATGCCGTGGAGGGACACCCTCCACCACTGGGCGGCTACACTCTGACATCCAAATGTGAGTGCAAGATAATCAGAAGTGTGTTTCTTATCTCACACTCCACCAGTCGTCCACACAAACACACACATGCACATTTGCTGACAAAGGATAATTGTGTCTCTGGGTCGTGCAATAACGTGCTAAAATGTAAATTAACATCAGCTGATGCATTTAAGTACGCTCACCGCCTTCCTGTAACCTCCCCTCAGGTTTTGGCTATCTGACCAGGCAGCTGATGACCCTCGCTGGAGGCCGGGTGGTCTTGGCTCTGGAGGGAGGTCATGACCTCACCGCCATCTGTGATGCCTCCGAGGCCTGTGTTGCCGCCCTCCTCGGCCAGGAGGTAAAGAGATCACTTTAAAAACACACGAGATTGGAATCCTAATAAAAGGATGTCTCAAAGGGACATGAAATTCTGGCTCCAGTCTCATATTAAATTAGGCTCAATATTCCTGCTTCCTTTTTTAAGCCTGCTAATGCTATGGAAATAAATGAAGAAAATGGGGGGAAAAGTAATGATAACTAATTATTTTTTCTTATCAAATGTATACTGTTACAATGGTGGATGCTCACGAGAAACATGACTGGAGTGTCAGCTGATGAGGTCAGGGCATGTACAAGTAATCCCTGTGAGCCAGAAGCTCAGACATTAGACTGCACTTAATGCTCAGTTTCAGTTTTTTCATCTGAATGATGTCAAAACTTTCCCAAGGGGCAGCTAATCAGAAGAAAGTTGGCTTAAAGTGATGGAACTAAAACTGTGGATAAACTGAGAAGCTGCATCAAGACCTGGTATAAGATAAACAAGGACTATATTCAACTGTGAATCATGCAAAGCTGATCTAGTTAAGTGGAAAAATAAAAAATTGGAACTGGAAATGAGCCTAATAGGCCCCCTTTAAGCTCTAATTTGATCACCAAATCTTATTATATCCAGAGGCAGTGGTGGAATTAGTCAAGGAAGAGTTTTATCACAAATTTTTACTTTGAAATGTTGATTTGATACTTTTCACTGATTTATGTTTTGCTCTGTTGTTATTTTACTGTGTCAAATCAGTCTCCATAGTTAAACTCTGGGGCAGTTTTGATTTGATACATTTCAGGGTGTTTATGTCAACCAGTCACAGTTGGAAGGTGTACCACGTTACAGCCTGTTACATGCTTGTGTTGACATGTTTTCTGTGTGTTTTTGCCCCATGCAGCTGGACCCACTGCCCAAGGCAGTCCTCGAGCAGAGGCCAAACCCCAACGCCGTTCGCTCTCTGGAGAAAGTTTTAGAGACCCACAGTGAGTTCACCCTCGTACCAGCAGGGACAGAGTTTAAAAACTTGACCTGCAGAATTAAACAGGAGTTAGAAGTCACAACTATTGAAGGAAACTGTGTAATACCTGACATGTCATCATGTTAGTGTTATTTTTCTATGATTTAAAAAAAACAACAACAAAAATCTGTAAAGTAAGTCTATAGTATCATTATAAGAAAAGTATATTTTAGGGTTCTTTCTGTCGCTGTCTTTTTGTTTTGTACTAGCTAGTTTTTTTTATGTGGTACCTACGTCATTCATCTGAGGTGATCCCTCTTAATGCTCTACTTTCTGCGGTCGTTAATTCCGCTGTTTCACTTTTTTTTTTTTTTTCTTTTTTTTTCTTTTTTTCCCCTTTTTTTTTTTTTCTGG
>VUQH01020591.1:1787-22098 GCA_015106775.1 Etroplus canarensis | reverse complement strand
CCAGCTCTCTCCCTTTACCAGTCATAGTCCCTACATTTAAAGTCCCTACTCTCACCTCCACCCTCCTACCTTTCCTTCTCTCTCTCTGCCTCCTAACACGCTTTCCCCCTCTCCCCCTCCTTGGTCTTCAGCCAACAGTAGCATAGTTTCCACCGGCACCCTGTTGGCTAACGGCACCGGAGGCGGTCGTTGTTAACCTGGGCTGTGACTGATCCGGTATGGAAGTCGTGTTATGAATCTGCATATTTGATTTGGCAAAGTTTTTACGCCGGATGCCCTTCCTGACGCAACCCTCACCATTTACCCGGGCTTGGGACCGGCACTAGGACTACACTGGCTTGTGGGCCCCTGTGGCTGGTTTAGGAGAACAAGGTAAGTACGGCAGTATAATTTCAGTGCAAGGCCATAAACTGACATGGGTTAGCAGATACTCTGGCGAAGACTCGTTGTGAGCGCTGGTGTTAAATGCTGCCGGTCTGATTGCCACCAGGTGGGAGCCCAGGGAGGGGCAATGAGGGCTCCGCCCAGAGGAGGAGAGCAGATGCTGTGGAAGACTACTATGACTCACCCAAACCATGACAGCAATGATTTGCAATGATTTTCTCATAAATCAATATTTTATTCACAAAAGAACATAGAAAATGCCAAATGTTGAAAGTGAGACATTTTACCATTTCATCTTGATGCATGCTCAATCATCCAGGTAAGTAAAACCTCATCAAAAGTTGATTCTGTTTATCTGATGAACAGTCCAGATGAACAGAATCAACTTTTGATGAGGTTTACCATTTCATCAAAAATACTAGATCACCTTGAACTTGATGGCAGCAACACATCTCAAGAAGTTGGGACAAGAGCAAGACAAGGCTGGAAAGGTAAATGTCATTAAAAAGGAACAACTTGAGGAACATGTTGCAACTAATCAAGTTACTTGGCATCAGGCCAGTAATATGATTGGGTATAAAAAGAGCACCTTAAAGAGGCAGTCTCTCAGAAGTAAAGATTAACGAGTAATTCACATGGTTTCTCTGAAAAATAGACTTGTAATGTTTTCAGCAGGGTGAAAGAACTTCAGAACCTTGTTGTAGCACATATTGTGCAATCAAAGGCATTGTCTTAAGTGAACACAATCAGCACCAGAAGCCACGCAAGAAGCAAAATGCTGTGCTGGGTACCTGGTGGGATTCAAGCGTTACAAGGGAACTACAATTTCTAGCCCAGTTGCACAGGCCTCGAGATTGGTAAGTGACCCCTTGGCAACCCAAAATCCTTGTGTACTCCAGCAACCACAAAATGACAGAAATTAAAATTTTCATTTGGTAAATGGTTGGCAAACCTTTGGCCAAATGATCCTAGCTGAGTGGTTTGTGATATGCATGGAGCAGCACATAGGGAGGTCAGCCAACTATCAGAACTGCAGAAAGGTGTAATGAAAAAAAGGGTGCCTAATAAGTTGTATATACCTGAGGTCTTGGAAACTGCTAAGCAAAGACTCACAGCCTTGGCTAATCACTTGAAGAGGCATATTAGAGAAATAGAAGCCAGGAGAATGAACCAGATGTTCTCCATTGAAGAATTCAAGTTGTACTCTCAGTGGCAGGAGAACAATATGAGAATAGCCCCACCAAAGCTGGAGCTGGAGCAATACTAGAAGAGCATATGGGAGAAGGATGCAGCACATAACAACAATGGTCAGTGGCTACTGGATGTAAGAGCATACCTGAGCAGGATCCAGTAACCTTCACAGTGGCAGACATCCAAGAAAGAGTCTTGGATATGAAAAGCTGGACAGCACCAGGCACCAGGATGTTCACACCTACTGGCTAAAGAAGCACATTTCACGAGTGCCTAGCAGCACAAATGAACCAGTTGCTAATGGATGGGATACACCCGGAATGGCTAACCGAAGGCCAGACAGTCCTGATGCTAAAGGATCTGCAGAAGGGGCAAGTCCCATCCAACTACCAGCTAATAACCTGTCTCTGCACAGCATTAAAGCTCCTGTCATAGCGGCTAAGATGAACAGGCACATGGCTCAATACATGAGCGGGACTCAGAAAGGAAATATCAGAAAGGAATTGGCAGGGGGAGCAAAACACCACTCTTATAGTCACTTGAGACTATACGACCAAATTGACCAACTTGAAAAGTAAAGCCAAAGCTGAAATGCCTTAACTCTGGATTAATTTTAATGCCCAACATGTGGTGACACCTCTGTTTGCAAAGAGACTTTCTTAGCTTGTATAGAAGTCTATGCTCCCTTACTCTGTGACCTCAGTAACCACTTTTCTGGTTACTTTATTAGCACAGTCAATAGTTTCAGGTCATAATGAATAAAACATTAATTTTATAAAATTTTGTACTATTCTAAGAGTCAGAAAGGAAGATTATCGAAGTGAGGGTGTCTTTCAATGAACATGTGGTTTCAAAGTCACATCCATCCCTCGCTCACATCGGGTTTCAAAACACTCAGGCAGTAATGGCGAAAATACTCAGCTCAAGGCTGGCTAAGTTCATCTTTTATATACAGTCTATGGTGACTGTACTTAAAAAAAAAAAGAAGCTAAAAACAAAATTTAGTCATTTTTACAGGTTCTAAGGGGAAAAATCAACCATCAGGTTCACTGTCTTTGCACCCTCCAAACTTTCAAGTGAATGAGTTAATAATTAATTTGTAAGAAGGAATGCCTTCTCATCACTCTATTACATGCATTACATTGCTTCCCGTGACTCTCCAAAGGAATATGCTAAATGCATACAAATTTGTAAAACCTCTCTCCCTCCTTCAATTTCCCATCTTTATGCCTTCAGTGTTTCACTTTTTGCAATCAATAATTTAAACTGCTGTTGCTTTCCCAGCAGCCAAAAACTAATTTCTTTTGTGCACATTCAGGCTGTCTCTCATTTCTGATCGTGAAACTGCTTCATTAACCTCCTTCCCATACTAGAAGGCAATTAAGTGAACAGCTGTGCACTGTCTGACAACTCATCTTATACTGTCGCTACCCTCTGCGAAAACACCAGCGAGGAACCCATCATCACAGGTGCACAGCGTTTAGATGGCTTAGCAGCACCTCTCCACAGCCATTTACACTACAGCTGCAGGTCAAACGCCACCTCTTCAGACAATCAATCAAAACTCATTTAGGTTTAACAGTCTTACCGCACAGCTCATCACAATTACACATCATTACAAAAAGTTGTTTATAATCAGTGTTAAACTCATAATCTTGTTTCAACTTGTGAAAACTGAACAGATAAGAGTTATTGTAAAGGATGGCTGCCAGACTGCCAGGCATAATGAGAGAGGGAGTGTGGAAGCCTGCCAAATCCAAGGTTTTTTTTTTTTCTTTATTAACCGAGACGTAATCTGGATGATTTGTACATTCATTTGTCACTTAGCCAGTCATTCTAACCACCCTTATTTAGTGCCGATGGGTCTGCACAATTAACCCAGAGGAATATTGCCTCCTCATGCCATCCCCTGGAATCTTTCCTCCATCAGCTTTTTTTTTTCTGTGCTGTCTCTGCTTTGCATCAGTAAGCTGATATCAAAATCTAACATTTAACCTACCAATGAATCATGGACTTTATCATAGTGCTTGTGATAATTGTTAAAACAGTTGTTAGCCCACTGATTAGTTAGATAAATTTACCTGATTTGGTGCTTTAATTATACACACATGGTGAGAATTTTTAAAAAATCGAAACGCTTAAGGTAAAAAGTGATGTTATTTAATCAAAGCAACAAATACTAAAATAAAGATAGGTTACTTTAGTTTGAATGCCAACTGGAAACATTTGTCAGGAGGTTTCTTATATTCAGCACTTTCATATCTCTAAAGAAGCAACATTAGAAGAGGAGGCTCAGTCAGCCAGTTAAAGGCATATCAGTCAGAAAACGCCATATAGTTACTCAGTGTGTTGAGTGGAACCATTCCATTAATCAACATGCAGAAAACAAGGTCCAGACACAATTTCAGTGCAACTAATAAGCATTTGACAAACAGCACTGTGCATACTGGACCAGGTAGAGAAGTAATATTAACTAGCATGAAACCTACTGAACATGAATGACCAAAATAAACAAAATGACTCACACAAAAGATTCAAGAGTGTTTTGCAGTTCATCCACAAAGACTATATGCATTTAGGCAGTAAGTAGGTGAAGTCTCCATAACCCATTACCTGAACAGTAACATTATTGCCTTTGTGCACTGCATAAATACATAAACATCTATGTATACTGAAAAAACTGCACCCATGCAGTATTTCGGATAACAATGGCTATCCAGATTGCAGCAGAAAAATCGTTCACCACTGCTAGAGACATAACCTGACTTTGATGACAACACATTTAAAGCTGCTCTCACATATGGGAGATGATTCACTTTTACTGCAGCTATACATTTTTAAATAAAAAAGTGCAATCTCTCACATGCTTTTCCTTGTATTGTCCTGTTCAACTAGACCTTCTTCAAGACTAATTAACAGCCTGCTATATTTCATATGGCATTTCTAGAGACTAAAGACAGCAGGACTGAAGTGATAGAGGAAAGGCCTGAAACTACACTGAAGCTCCATTATTTATCTAGCTTGTGGATTTTTTTTGACTAATCTATTAATTCATTGCTTACTTTGCTAATTTCCTGTCAACAGACCAATTAAATAATGCAATAAGCCTTCAGCACTACCATCACAACACTGGTTAATATTCTTTGAAAACAGAATCGAAAAACATACAGTAATAGAATGTCTGATTTTGACCTAATGCGATAAATTAAATACCTGATAAGGTGCTTAATCACACTGGTGTGACAGTCATGTAAATCTCATTTTGCCACAGAGCAGTCCAAATAATTGATTTGCAACACTGGGTCTGCAATGACCGAACATAAACCTGCAGTATTAAAGAGAGATATCTCAGCGGAGATTGCATAGCAATCTCTATATCCATTCCTTGGTGGTGGCCCCTTATGGATTGTAAATTACGGTCCTGCCCAATACAATATTTCTTCTATTACAAATATGATTGATTTCTGTTACTTTATGAAAAAGTAAACAAATTTAAAGCTCTATTTATACAGTCAAAAACATAGTAGGCGTGTGAATCTGCCTCCCACTCTTTTCCCTGTGAAGTCAACCAATCCCACAAAAAGAATCTTGTCTTAGTCAAGGTGTTTGTTAGGCCCATAATTACAGTACTGAATAACCTTGAACCGTGTGACTTTTCCCCAAAGGCTATGAATGGCCAGCATTCAAGCACACAATCACGCTGCTCAAAAAGCCACATGTTGTCATAACAGCATCACTGAGCACGCTCAACAAAACATGGATGTAACCAAATATGGAGGCTAAATGTAAATAATGATAGACAAAAGGTCTGGCAGTGTTTGATGCTCAGCAAGGCCACAAAATGGAAATAAATTAGAGTGTTTTCTTAGTCAAATGACCAGGGGAGTGCTGGTGATTTGAATGGCGGGTATTCTTAGGACACTGATAGATGGAAGGTGAGGAGAAGGGTGAGTGGGCTGTGGAGGTGTTACAGGGAAGGGAGGATCATGTTGGTGGAATTTAAAGGGTTTGGTCACCTTTAGGTTTAGCTGTCTTCTACTTTTTCTTTTTCTCTCTCTCTTGCTCCATTGCTGACAGACTGCATGGTGAAGGTGAGACATCATGCTTTGTGTGGCCTTGGGGCTTTTTTCTCTTCACATTAGATGGCTCGTGTATTTGTGTTGCCATCTTAAACTGTTGTCTTACAGCCAGGCCATTTTTCTTCTTTTATGACTGACCTACTTGAGAGAATAACCTTTCACCTAAATGTATCTTTTACTTGATATGTTTGTGTTTTAACCAATTAATTTAACATAGACAAAGACCTTGATTGCTAAAGACAGGGCAACATCATGCGACTGGCTTAAGGTTAGATGTTATTTGACTGCAGTGTATTTCTAGATCGTGTCCAGAGCTTGTTCTATCGATTATTATTTTTCTCTCTCTCAAAAAAGACTAATGAGCGCACAGAATTCCACTAGAAAGGTTAATACAATATTGAAATGTCAGGAGATTAATGATATTGTTCTTTCTTCCTATGGTCTTGTAGGGGAGGGTGACAAATGTCTTGCCCTTTTCACTCCATCCCTCCCCATTTGTGATCTCTCTCTAGCTCTCCTTCTCATTCTCTTTGTTTCTTATTCTCCATTTTCATTTTTTCCTCGCTCCCTTTGTCTCTTCCACGTTCTCCCCCGTTGACCATGGCCTCCAGATGCTAAGGACTTTTCTTCACTTCTGTCTGTCAATACTGAAGCTATATGCAATGACAGTGCAGGAGATGGGCTGCGCTGCACAGTGTGTGCAGCTGACAGTAAATGAATAGCACTGATCCATCTTCATTAGAAGGTGGAGATACTTCTTTATAAGGAGTTTGTCTTCTTTTCAGACCAGAAATTTTTGTGCGTATGCACCAGACCATCAAACAGTTTATTTTTACTGTTCAGCCTAGTTGTAGAGAGTAAAACATTTCTGTTTTTCAAGACATACAGACATCATCTTCTGTGGTTTGGTCCTTGTGTTGCAGATGTTAACTAGTCTTATGTGCTCAGTGTTTCTATGGTGCACATCCTGACTCCTCCCATGCTCCTGCAGTACCCTGGCATGGGGTCCAAGTTTTAATCAACTCTGCATAATTGGAGTGATTCCCTGTCTTGCTGTATATTTCAATCCATCTGTATAATTACGATGAATTAAAGTCTTTGTCAGAAGGAATGGGGAGGGAGAAGCCTCACACAGTCCCCTTCCTACCAGTCACCCCCTCCCCTGTACTGTAGCTCACACAATTACACACCAGCTTGAGAGAAAGAGGAAATTACCTCCTTTGTCATCTAATTTTTCACTGGTGAGGGCTAAACATGCACATGAACATCAACAACAATTAATGCATCATGACGACCTGTATGCAGGATAGACCTTATATCCCTTTCACTGTTACAGATTAACCGGTTAGCTTTACAGTTTTTTCATTGTCTTAGTGGCATTTTTTGGCTTTAAAACCAGTGTTAAGAGCCACTGCAGGGAATTATGATCCTCGTCTTTGCTAGGGGGGCTTTAGGCCAGCCATGTGCCAGTGCAGTAATTGCATCGATGGGAAGGGAAGCAGTGGCTTGCAGGCAAGCATTGGGTCATCATTATTCTATGTGAAGCTGCCAGCCCTAAGGTAGGTTATTACTGCAGTGTGTCAATAGCTGAAGCTGTTCTATGATAGAGGCCAAACATTAGACCTCCTGGGGTCATGTGATCACTTCCTGCCTTCCTGTTCTGGTAATTACTAGAATGCCATTTTAACTTCTCTATATACGGTAGATGATTCTCCAGAATAGTTGAATATGATCTTGCACTTCCTGCAACCGAAAGAGAAATGGAGATGCAACTTTCCTCAAGCCATCTTTCTTGGCATTGTTTCTTTGATAATGTTACTGGCATCCTCGTCACAGGCTGATCTGTGGTCTAGGTCTCTCTCATTTCCTCATCTCATCCATCCTGCAGCGGACAGCCATTATCTCTTCTTCTATATGACCGACATCTGCAGAGTATGGCCAAATCACTTTAGTATCCCACAGGGAAACAATCGTCCAATAACTTCCACCTCCATCCAGGAAGTCCTGAATTAACCATGAAGCTGGTTTGCCAAGTCATAGGCTTTCATTCATTTTATCAGACCTGCCTGATTGTTTGAGTAATTACTATTCTACACTGTGGCTCTTTCCTTTATTACTCTGAATTCAAGCCAGTCATGGTTCAGCTCTGAGGTTGCTGTAATGTTTGATGCAATTCACAGGTGATAGGGTGCACACATAGGACACACAAAACTAATAACACAGTGATTATGAATGCTGTGATGATGCTAAATAACTGAATTCAGTGCTGATTGTACAGCAAATTTATTCCATAATAGAAAATGGATGATGATGCTCTTTGTGATTTTCTTTGTTACTTGAATCTAAGTGGATTTTTAAATCTTCATTTAATTTTCTTGCATGTTTCTTTATCCAACACTTTATGTAGAATTTAACAGCGACATTGGCCTTTTCCAAGTTTTTTCCTCACTATCTCTTCCCTTTGACCCTCGCCCTATCAACCATACCAACTCCGCCCTTTCATCTCTCACTGTCACTGTCATCGTGCCTCCAACTTCTCAGCAATTTTCCTCACAAAATGTTTCTGACAGCCAATTTATACAGTGGCAGGATACATCTATCTGCTTGAAGGCTGAGGAGTGCTGCTCTCTGTATCCACACTCTGACTCGCTCATAGATGTACCTGCAGCCTTGGGCTGTATGTGACTTACTCTGAACATTCTTGCATCATGGAGTTTGCTTTGAGTTTGGCAGGCATAAAGTAAGTTGCATGAAATGAGAGGGATCTCACAAGCTCTTCATAAATGATTTGGTAACATGACATGACTGTTGATTCTAACTTACTGAAGCTAAAACTTTGCCAACATCCTGCTGTTAAAACACGATATTCCTATTCACTGTGGTCACCTCTATTATCCCAGATTTAAATTACAAGGTTCTAGAAACTTCAAATGGAATTCAATGCTAATATAAGAGTACAGTAGTATGTCTTGCTACCAGTTATTTAACAATTAAAGCTGTTTGTCAAGCAAGAAAAAAATAGAGCATCTGATTTTAGTGGTACCATCTTATGTCTCTTTAGAATTCAGGGTTAGCAAGTTTAAATATCATTTTCTTGTCATTGGCTGACTGTATCACACAAACTAATGAGCTTTAAAATCCACTGAGAAGCCAAGGAAACTCACAAAAATTAATTTCCAGGGCAACAACCTTAGTTTTTGACCAACCCTAACCTAGTTTAAGACATTATTATGCCATAAATAAACCTAATGACAGCATTTACACACAGATATCATAGGTGTACCAACAAATAGTAATTTTATGAACACTAAAATTCTTACTAAAAAGATTCTTGTAAAAACAGAAAGTGTTGGAAAAGGACAAACATGACCTCAGCCTGGAGCTCAGTTTGGGTAATGACCCATTAGGTGATCATTTTGTGCAAGTTTCACTAAAATCTGACAAATACTCTAGGAGGAGTAGCAGGAGGAAAAGAAGAAGATCACAGAGAAAGTTCATGGATGTAGTGATGTAGGACTTGGAGATGGTTGGTGTGATGAAGAGGATGCAAGGGATTGGGTGAGTTGGAGGCAGGTGATCTACTGTGGTAAAAATAGCAGCAAAATGAAGAAGATGACTCTAGCAGAAGTAGTGATTCTTGTAAAAAAGTGAAAAGTGCCTGTAAAATGACCAACATGACCTTGAGTACAGTTTGGGTCAAGACCTATTATGCAATTTCCCCCTCTGGGATTAATAAAATATTTTGATTTTGATTCTGTTTCATTAGGTGATCACTGTGTGCAAGTTTCACTAAAATCTGTTTTCAAACTATGGGGCAAGGCCCGCTGGTGAAGAAGGTGGGGTGTGGACAATCAGGTAAAAAATATGAAGTGAAACTCAAGTGAATAGATGTGATTTCTCTAAGAAAAAAGAAACAAACAAGAGTTTCTTGATGCTGTTGTGCTGATGATATATACCTTTATTTAAGTAAAATTCAGCATATCTCCTTTTTTGTTGTTAGTGATTAATAAAATTACTTGGTGTGGGATGTGGTGTGGAGGAGTGGCAATTCTTGTGAATTGTGTACAGATGATCAGACACCTTGTCATCACACTGGCTCATCAGTCCTTTGGCCAGATAAGCTAAAAAGTAGAGAAGAGCGAAAGAAAATCACTTTGTATTTCAAATGTAAAGACTGGCAGAAGGAACCTCCTAAAAACTTTTAATATGCTCATCGTACTTAAACTGAGACCTCTAAACGTCTAAGTTTGCTCTGTCACTGTTCTGGTTTCTTCAGGCTGGAGCCATCCCTCGGCTGGATTCAGTGTTAAACACAAAGCATTATATGTGACTTCAAGTCCACATCCGTTAATGTTGTACTCAAAGCTACTGGTTTGCTCCTCAGTTACACTATGATCAGCCACAACTTACTCACTACTCAAGTCCTATGTGAGTGCAGGCATGGGTTGTGTGCAGCCAGCAGAAACTGCTGTGAGTTTGTGCAGCAGCAATAAAGAACAAAAAACAAGCTGCAAGTGAAACACAGAGGTCTCAACACTGGGCTATGAGGCATTTTTAAAAAGTCTTCTCCATGTAAATCAATGGCATTCAGGCTTTATAGAGTTGTAAAGCTCTTCAAAGAACTATATATGTGATAAGATGATCTTCTGTCTTTTCCCTCTGCATATCCTCTTAATCAGTCATGTAATGAACTACACTGGTGCTACTGTTTGGATTAATTATACATCAACCCAATTAGACACAGTACATCGTTGCTACAGCTTTATCTGATTACAAGACCAACAGAAAGATCAAAAACTCTTCCCATTTTCCGTAAGTAGGCCTTGCGTTTCTCCAAGACCAGTTATCTCCTTGAGGACACAGAGTCAAAGCAAATTAGCGCAAATATTTTTCTTGGAAAAAGGACAAATCACATGCTAGATTTTTTGTCACAAGTTGCCTTTTTCCAATTTGTGTTTGTAATTAGGGTGTGCAGCACCCAGACATCCAGCGGATAATCTGGCCTTTCTGTATTAGACGGGAAGTGGACCGTGAAAGTAATTGGTGAGTGTAGCACAAATTGGATCTAAGCGTGATGCGATTTTTATTCCTCTGAGGCAATATTTGCAAAGCGATTAGAACAATGCTGCGGCTGCACATTTTCAAAAAGCTTTATTACATACATGTGCACACGTTTATGATTGAATGCTAGCAGGTCCAGTAATCAACCTAAAGGTGGTATTATGTGAAGCTTACAATCATCTCAAACGTTAAGTTTACAACTGTGGCTTTGGCTGCTTTAAAAGGGTGATAAATAATAAAACAAACAGTTTTTATTGCTTAACTGTTTCAGAACTGTTCCAATTAGTCTTTTTATTAGTTGCCTCCAAGATAAATAGCTAAATTAACCACAAAAATGTGGATTGCAGCATTGTTTACTCAAAAAAAAAAAAAAAAAAAAACATTCCACAGAGATGGTTTATATCCAGTCCTGCTCCTGGAGGCTTATTGCATGATTTACCCAAAGTTGTGTGAGACAACTAACAAATAACATGACTGGAGACAAATTCATTAGCAAGTAGCACCGAACTGTTGTGACACCTTGTGCTTGAGCAGTTAACCACTAGGGACTGAATAAGACAGTAATAATCACACTCATGTGACCAAACAGCATAGAGATTGGATATATGTGCCGTCTGCGGACACTTCCCACTGATAAATGGGGTTTTATCACTTCAACAGAATCTTGGCCAGTATGCCTGGCTGAATACTGAACAGGACTATTGTGTAGACGGGGAGTGAGGATGGATGGCAAGAGGATTTACTCTGAGGACAAAGAGGTGTGTGAGAACTGATGCCATTAAGCATGAAGGTGTTGTGCCAACATAAAGATGAATCTCAGCTCCTGTCTAGCAACTGTATCAGAAACAGAATCAGAATACTTTATTAATTCCAGGGGGGGAAATTGCATTGTGTTACAGACGCCCAGTTATATATAAATAAATATAAATATGAAAGGCAAAATGAAGACTAAAATAAATAAACATGTCTGTATAAATTGCAATATGTAACATAAATAACTCCATATACAAGGTGTGACGATACACAGAAGAAGAACTGGGTTATTGCAGGTCCAGGATAAAGAAGCTTCAGATGAGGGGAGATAAAATTAGCTACAATTAACATTTTTTTTTTTAATATTTGCCAGTTACTACCATTTATGTAAAAATAACCAAAACTAAAAAAGAAGTATGTTTGGCATTTGTGCCAACTTAAATAGCTTAAATGATTAATCAGTTGTTCAAATTGGTGGAAAAGCATTTTTTGTCAAAAAATAAACTTATGAATTGACCTATCCATTCAGCACATTAAAAGTGTTAAAAATTAGGAGGCAACCAATACTTGAGTTTCAAGATCAACACAGATAGCATTATTTAAGTCCGGAGAAAACTAAAATATCAGTGACATAGAAGCTCATCCAGGTCATGATCCTTCACAGTTCAGAGGTTATTGTAATGTATGAAGTACAGAAAGAAAGTGCTAAGTTTTCTCATCATTTGTTGGCTGCATTGCACAAACTAATACAAATTAAAATCAATTGAGAAGACAAAGGGGCCTCACAAACAGTCATATCCAGGTCAAATTAATCTTGTTCATTACCAAATGAAAAGTTGAGTTCAAGAATATTATAACTACATGGCGGGTGCTAACCATGGCCTATAAAAAGCATGAAAATATGCAAATACATCAGCATGTCATAGAGCTGACAATATCATTGATGTTAGCTTACTGGTGATCGGAAGGTCCCAACTGCGCCTTCTTAATGTTGGAGTCATCCAATAGGATCACTCCTTCAGTGATCATAACCAACAAGATCATGATCATCAACAGCTAGCAGGATACAAGCGGTTCACAACATGTTTGACAGAGTGATATTTCAACTTATTACAGCACTATTAGCAGTAGGTTCAGTATCTATAAGAAGATAACCATAAGAAAATCTGCTAGCATGATAAGAACAGTGAATATAGCAATAGCTACAATGGAATGTTAAAAATTGGCCTTCAGGTTTTCCACTTGTAAAAACAGGAAGTTACTAATCATGTTGGTGAACAAGGTAATTGCTGTATTATCCCCTGAACCAGGACCTGATGCTACACCTATGCCACAGCCTTCTTAACCAGCCCTAACCTAGGTTAAGACATTCTTCTTCTTCTTCTTCTTTCGGCTGCTCCCATTAGGGGTCGCCACAGCGGATCATTGTTATGAATCCACATATTTGATTTGACAAAGTTTTTACACCGGATGCCCTTCCTGACGCAAACTTCCCCATTTACCCGGGCTTGGGACTGGCACTAGGAGTACACTGGCTTGTGGGCCCCTGTGACTGGGTTAACCTAGGTTAAGACATTATTATGCCATAAATAAGCCTAATAATGACATTTAGTATATAGAAGACAGAAGGGGACACACAAACACCCAATTTGTGAACATTAAAATCCATAACAATACTCGTAGGAGTAGCGATTCTTGTGAAACTGTAGACATACCCATAACACAACAACTGATAATGACCTTGGCCACTGTGTGAAAATTTCAGTAAATTTTGACCAGTACTCTGGAAGCAGTCACAATTTTGTAAATTGTGGATGGATGGGCAGACAAATGGGCAGGTGGATGAATGGATGGATGGATAGATGGATGGATGGCAAAGAGGCACCTCGTCTTTGGCTAGATGATCCAATAAAATAGCATTAATTTGCACTGGTTTGCAGCAAACTTCATCTGCTGAACAGATGCAATGGTAAGAATGGTGAACAAGACTGTGGTGCTTGAGTTTCATAAACTGTACTGCATTTAATACTGCTTTGGAAATTTGGAACTTAAATCTGCTCTGATGCAGCAGGCAACAAAAACTGAGGTATAGCTGTCACAGAGGGAGAATCCGTTGCAAGGCTGTTATTGCTATTAGATTAGGGATCAAATTAGGGGTGCAATGGTTCTGAAACAAAGACTAAATCCACAATACAAACCTCCACATGCCACCAAGCTGCCCAAGACTGAGGTACAAACAAAACCATGGATTTAGAGAATGATTATACTCTCCATATTTAGACTGCTATTCATGGATTCATGAATGTAGGGAAGGAGGACATGCAGAGGATTGGTGTGAGGGAAGAGGATGCAAGAGATATTGTAAGATGGAGGCAGATGATCCGCTGTGGAGACCCCTAATGGGAGCAGCCAAAGAAGAAGAAGACATTTAGACTGCATCAGTGTTAGCTCAGTACAGCAGTCAGTATTCTCAAATAAGGAACATGTTATTAGTAGTAATGGTTTCATTTGGGCTCTACCTAAGATGAAAGTTTACATTATCAGCACCTTGCTGAGCTCACCTCCCCACATTTTGCTAATCTAATTGTTGGGGTTGAAAACTGGTGGATTCTTCCCTGGTTGTGCTGCATGCCTGTGGCAGTAAACCCCCATCAATTACCTGCTACAATCTGTTTCATGCTGAACACGGAGGAATGTGTCAACACCCCACAATACTGCTCTGCACACACATGAAAGGCTGGCCATCCAAACAGAGTAAAACCTCTGACAGCATAAATTACTGGGCGGAAAAAGGTGAAGGCGCTGAACATGTATCAAGCCTCGTCTGCTGTCAGAGACGGGAGACAGGGAAACAAAGGAACCTGAGAAAATATAGAGAAGGATGTAAAGTGTACATCAGAGGGGATAAGAAGAACATACAATTCTGCTGGACAAGAAACTGGCTAGGAGATAGGTAGAAAAGTCATCTAGCTGTGTCTTTTAGGGGACTGTCAGCTCCTATAAGAGTAGGTTCCTGTTTGCCATGGTAAACAGGAAGCAAAAATAGCCTTCAGTCCTGTGTGGTGGTAAGACAAACAACCAGCGCAATCCAGTGTGCTCATTGTGTAGTTGTGGAAGAGGTGCTGTGGAACTGTTTGATGAGGGATATGTCTGGGTGCCTCTGCCATTGTTCAGCACAGTTGAGAATCATTTATCACAATAGGAGCACCTGGTGTTCAGAAAAAGCTTTAACAGAGCAGGAGCTGGAACACCACAACCAGAGCGTCTTAGCTAACAAAGAGGGTGAAAATAGCAACATCTTTCTCCGCATCTATCACTGTTCCTCTTCACATCTCACTCCCTCTCCTCTCTCCATCTCAGCTTTTTCTCCTTTTCTCTGCTGCTTTTAGCATGCCTCCATCTCCCCATGTTAATTTGCTGCTTCAGTGACACGCATCATTGGGGGAGTCATTTCTAATAACCCCGCCAGCCCCCGTACAAGTGCCTTTGAGTCACGCGCTGAGATGTCATTCAAATTATTAAGCATAATGGTGACAATGATGCATTTCTAAAGCCTTACTTCCTTCCTGACATGACTGCAGTAAGCTCAAAACAGCCAAACCAATCCTCCAACATTTTCCCTCCCTCCAACCCCCCCCAATCCTCTTCACAGATGAACCCCATGTCCCCATCTCATCTTTTTGAGGAAGAGCACGTACTGAGCTGCTGGGGCGAATCATTTCATTTTCCTGAACGTTTTGCCACAAGAAAAATCTTTTTATTTCTGAAGGATCTCACAGTGCCGCTGCCTCCTCAGTGTCTTATCACATGTCATGATGCAGGGCTTTTCATTTGAAAGGGTTTTAAGGTAGAGGGGTTAGAGGTTTCTTTACCTTCATTTCCCTGACCCGAGTCAAAGCAGAGTAATAATTCATTCACACGGGGCCATCAGGGATGACGCGCAGATGACATTTTCCCTTAGCTGCTTTGTTGTTGCAGATCCAAGGCAGAAAGATTGTCAGAGCCCAACATCTGCTGTTGTCTCCCTTAGCCTCAGCTCAGTACAGCACATCCAGACAGCTAAGAAAATAACTGAACAGAGCCACAGGGATTCTCCTTCTCTCATTTACAAACTTTGTGGCATAAGCGACACATGTGAGGCAGATGGAAAGAAACAAACATACCCACACAACAATGTTGGATATTATTTCAGTTATGCCTTATATTACAGTAACACAAGCCAAGGTGTAGGACAATTTACTGTACATTAGAACGTGTTGTATTACTACAATCTGACAGATAAACTGTTTTTCTTTGTCCCTGTTTATTTTCTAATTTCACAAATATGGCACTGACTGCCCAGATGATGCCACGGCGCTCTGGATTAAAAAAGCAGAAAGCAGATGCCTCGGTAATAAAGACAATTAAACAAGCAGCTGCACCATCTGCCATTGTCCGTGACCAAAGTAATGAGTGGAAAAAGGAGTCTAAGAGGAATTTTGAGAAGGTAGCCACATACATACATTCTTAGACTCATAAAAAACACCAAGGACTCATAAAAGAGTCTAGATGGATCAAACCAAGCTTATTTTTTGGCAACCTGTGTAATATGTATGATAGGGCCTTTTGAAGCAATTAACCAACGTTGACATTTAGCTTAAAGTACCCAAAACAGATTATAGATGCAGGATAACATAATCTCTAGCATTATTCATTCCTCCCCCTTTCCATTTCCAGCCCCTCTTCTGCCTCCTGTGTGGCCTGAGCCATAGAAGATAAGTGGTTGGGCAGTGTGTGACCTTGCCCATCTGGGGGTGATTAACTGATTATGCCTCAGAGAGTGGTGACATTCATGCTTGGAGACCATCAATTGTCCTCCTCGGTGGACACATTACTTCAAAGGAACAGGCAGCAGGTGAAGACGATAGAACAGTATCAGCAAGACAAAAAAGGGGTTCCAGCCTTGCATGTAATTTACCAATAAGCTCGCCTCAAAATTTAAAGTGAGCATACAATGAATGAGGCATTTTACATGGAATGAAAATCAATTAAACTATCTAATAACTGGTTTAGTACACATGAAACTGCTTCAATCAGGTTTGTATTACAAAGCTTATAATATAAAAAAATTTAGTTATTATTTAGCAGTGCCATAGAAAACAGGCACAACCTTGTAATATTCAAAGGCAAGGGCAGATTTTCAGTACAGTCCTTGGCAAAGATTCACCCATCACATGTGTTCAAGTGCTGCTGTGTGACAAATTGTGTGAAAACTTACATGAAAGTTACTGGAGATGGAAAAAAAGTAGTCTTATGCTTTGTCTGAGTGAAAGCGTGGGCTGAAAAGGATAGTTTTGCATATTTCTGCCCCACAACCAGAGACAAAAGCTGGCCTTGTCAAAGCTGCTTCATTTTTCTTCAGTGCGTTTTTCAAGTCGAAGGTTTTAGAAATGCTTCGTTCTTTTGTTGGACAAAATTTTAAGGACACACAGAGGCACGCATTTTGGTTCACAGCTGGAGAAAAGATTTCTGAATTTATGCCTATTGCTACATGTTGAAAGGAAATATTCGATGCCCCATAATATTGAAATATATATATATATAACTTGTGCATCAGTGGTGCCACACATGCAAAAGAGAAACCTTAGTTTACTTGATGATTTGTATTTTTATTTCTATTATAGTGAATAATTCACTTTCAGATACTGCCTTTAATTAACAAGAATCAGACAAGGTTTTGGGGTGTCTCCCACTGTGTTTGTTAACACACATCATTAATCAAGGGGGGTTTCCATTAAGAAGGTCACTCAGGATCATGCTAAACAATTAAGCTTTGATTAAGAGATTGTTCATTAAGCCATCCCACTAGCAGCACATTTAAAGCCCTCAGGAAGAGGATGCCTTCCACCTACAGCTCTCTACACAGAAACTCTGGTACTCTGACAGTACATGACAAGTGTACTTAGATTCAAATATCTAGGGGTAACACAGACAGACATGTATCCACACAAGCTATTCAAGTTAGCAAAGTAAAATAATGCATGCGGTGGTTTGTTTTCAACTGCTTTTACCTTCCCTGGGTACCATTACAATACATGACAACCAACTGCTGCTTATTTTCGCCAACAGTTTTCTTTTCTTTTGAATAAAATCTCTCAGCTTTCATGAACATCTCTGCTCTAAGCTTGTATGAATAGTCCCTTTTGAAAAGACTGCAAGGTGAAATGTAGCGCCTCCTCCCACTCCACACCTAACTGAACCACAAATCTCAAGGAGAGCAGATAAAGTGAAGAGAAAGGGAAGTGTGGGCAGGCAAGGGTGATGTGAAAAGAAGAGCGTGGGAGGAAAAATTAGCCAGAAGAGTTGAACACAAAGATGAACTCAGACTTTGCAATGCTTATAGACAATACATACTGCCTATTGACTTCACCAGCTAATGTTACATTAAAATGATAAACTCAAAGAACTTAAAGAACTTAAAGAGAAGGAGAACTGGAATGCTTACGGTGTAATTGCAAATACTAAAGTTCTCATTAGTTTGATTGCTAATTAGCAACACTTAAATATAAAAGGAGGTCTTGCAAGTAGTAGTCTAATAATCATTTTGTAAAAGCAACATGAAACAAGGAACAAGCTCCCAATGAGGCTTAATCACCTGTGGCACACATTATAGTGGCTAAGCTGATGATGCCCATGAGGTGTGACAACTGCTTGTACAAAGCTGGACTGGTCTCTTCCAGCCTGGTCAGTTGTTGCAGTAAGTAAACTCTGACCTGCATCATTCTGTTCTCATACATCCGCTCTTACTTGCACCTTGTAGGAAGGAGCAAGCAAGCATCCTGTAGACAACACAAGATTGCCACTTTGCAATAACTGCATGTAATGTACAGTCATATGGAGAAAAAAGTTTTCACAGGGATCTATGCTGTTCTGTGAAAAAGCAAGTACACCCAATGATTCAGAGGCAGGGACTTAAAGTAACTGTTTTCTGTATGACTTTATCAGTGTCTCACATCATTGTAGAGGAATTCTGATCCATTCCTCTTTACAAAGTTGCTTCATTAAGGTTTGCAGGAATTCATTTATATACAACTCTCTTAAGGCCCCACCACAGCATTTCAGTCAGTTTGTGGTCTGCCCTTTGACTGGGCCATTGCAACATGCTGATTCTTTTCTTTTTCAGCCATTCTGTTGTAGATTTGCTGGTGTGCTTGGGATCGTTTTCCTGTTGTTTGACCCAATTTCGGACAAATTTTAGCTGTCGGACAGATGGCGTCACATTTGATACTAGAATACTTTGGCATACAGAGGAGTTCATGATCAACTTAATGACTGCAAGATGCCCAGGTCCTGTGGCTGCAAAACAAGCCTACATCATTACCCCTCCACCACCGTGCTTTACAGTTGGTATGAGGCATTTATGCTGATATGCTGTGTTTAATTTTTGTATTATGCCCAGACTTTTATCACGTCTGTCCAAAGGAAGTCTTGTGGTTGCTCAGATGGAACCTGGAAGGGTCCGGGTTTAAATTAAATAACCGGCTACCCTACACCCTTCTGTGTGGGGTTTGCATGTTCTCCCCATGCTTGTGTGGGTGCGCTGGTTTCCTCCCACAGTCCAACGACATGCAAAGGGATTAGATAAATTGGCAATTCTAAATTACTAAATTGATTGTGAGGGGAAAAAAAACCAAAAACTCTACTGTCCTTGTAGAGGAGACTGGAAGTCAAAGGACTACAGGAAGGAAACCTCTAACGAAAAACCTGTTGACAATATGCCTCGCCAGTGTGTTGATGGCAGGCCATATCCCACTTCAGTATGACGAACAAAGCTGGAAGTCTGAAGTGGAGGGCTACATCCTTGTTTACCATGGCGTCCCCTGTAGTGTAGTGGTTTGCACATTCAAACCAAGCAAAAGGTCCCTGGTTTGAGTCCAGGTCACCATGGAGGGTTGTGTCAGGAAGGGCATCTGGCATAAAACCTGTGCCAAACTGCTGTGGCAACCCCTTGGGAAGAATGCAAGGGAGCAGCCCAAAGGTACATGCTGTCATTTACTATCCCATGGAGTCTGAGATGTAGCTCCTGGTATTTTTAAAAAATTTCTCTGAGCATAGCGTGGTCTGACTTTGAGGGGAATTTGCTGGGACTTACACAACTGGGAACATTGTAGCATTGTGTTAACACATACCTGAATTCTCAAGACTTGCAAACTGCCAATAGTTCCATTTTTATAGAGGTGGCCACACTGGGTGATGATTAATCAAGTGCATTTGATTAGCAGCCCCTGGCTGCTACTTACCCTCTTAATTCCAGTAGACACAATAAGAGCGTACTTAGTTTTTCACATGATTGTGTGACGTCTATGCTGACTGTTGATAACTGTACATTGTTTCGTTACCACAGTAGATTCATGTGCTGGCTATATGCACCAAAGAGATAGCTGGATAGTGATGTAGCTACTATCTATTGCTTTAGTAACATTCTACTTTTTAGATTAAAAATATTACTAGAAGGATATAAAAATATATCAATTTAAAAGCAATCATTTTAAAATTAATCATTAATCAGTAAATATTCTGAAAGATGATTAATTCAAATGCTTTAAGCCTGCAAAAAATAGCAAACATTCACAGTGAAGGTGTCTTGCTATTTAGTGTCATAAACTGTAATTTTCCATTTCCCCAACAGTTTTAAATATTCAATGAACTGTCAATGAATCGAGAAGATAATCAAATTCCCTAATCCCCAATAAACAGAGACATCCCATGTCATCCTGGCAAATGTATGTACCATTCCCACTATCATTCACCAACACTGTCATTATGGACCACCTATCCTTAGTCTAGCATCCTTATCAAAGAGG
>VUQH01020581.1:1490-32720 GCA_015106775.1 Etroplus canarensis | reverse complement strand
ACAAAAAAAACACACAACACACACACATACACACACACACACACACACACACACACACACACACACACACACACACACACACACACACAAAGAGAGAGAGGGTTTACATTTACCTGCACTACACTTTGCTCATTGTCTTTACTTGTGTAGTTGAGATCAAGTAAGTGCCCCAGACAGAGTGAAAAAACAGATAAAGACAGACAAAAGAGAGAAACAGATAACGAGACTGAAGATGTTTACTTTATATAATGCAATCAGCAGAAAATACACTTAAATGATCATTCACATTATGGTTTACACGGGTGGCCCTGGATCTGTGTTGGGAGGAACAAAGCCGTGCAGCCTGCAACAAGGAGGTTTTACAGAGCACTCGTAGAGAAGTGGAACAGCAGGAGTCTGCTGATTCAGCATTTGTGTTTTGCCATGGAGAAAAACAGCCTGTGACTCATTTACAAAAAGATTCATACAGGAACATGGTCTCCAGAGAAATTACTTTTTCCTTTAAATAAGCATGTGTAACATGCTTATTAACACCCAAACATATAATAGAAAAAGTATTTTCTTTAAATCAAAAAATCTTTAACTTAAAGGGAAATTGCACCTTATGCAATTGCAGTAAAACGCTTCAAAGATAGTGAGGGATAACACTGGAAGGTCATAAAGTTTACCACTCAGGAGAGCAATGTAGGATAATGGTTGATTATACCAAACCAAATGAAGCTGTACACTGTAAAATTTGATAAGGTGGCTTTACTTGGAAAATTATGCAAAAACATTGCCTAAAGAAAGAAAGAAAGTAAGAAAGAGCATCAGCTTAAGAGGAGCAAGTTATACTAGCTTTTCTTCGTGTGCGGTACATAATGAAAATGGGTTACATGCACTTAACATAGCATACTCAAGTAAAAGAACTCCACTTAATTGTAACTTGAAAGCACTTTATAAAATCCACTTTAATAAGTACTAAATAATATAAATAAACTGGGAAAATGTAAATGGCTGTTTTAGTGTGCAGCACATAATGGTTTTAGAAAGTATGCTGTACTTCACATAAGTAGAGTTACAGGTATGTTGGTTTTAGTAACACTGTTACAACAACAACCAGAAACATATTGGATAACACTGGAAACCACATCACACCTCCAGAAAAACCAAAGTCTAAACACAGCATGACTGAAACAATGATGAAAACAATACTAAATTAAGGATTTGGAGTTAAACATTAACAGTAAGTCTTTGCACTTGCCAGTTTCAGAAGAACCCGAACATCAGTGATGTAGTAGCTCATGTGGCTCACAATCCATCACAATTCACAGGTTACTGTATTGTGTGAAGTACAGTAATAAAATGATATGTTTTCTTGCTGATGGGTGGCTGTTTGCACAAACTAATGAGAATTTAAATCCACAGAGGACTCAAGGGGGCTCACAAATGGTCATATTCAGGAGAATTTAATTTCGTTCACCACCAACTGAAAGTGGTTGAGCTCAGGGGTGTTATGGCTACATGGTCAGTAGTAACCATGGCCATAAAAAGCATGATAATATATGAATGCATCAACATGTCATAGCATTGACCACATTACGGATGTCATCATAATGATGATAGGAAGGCCCCAACCACACCTTTCCAAAGTGTCAGCCAAAAGGACTAGTCCCTACGAGAACACCAGTAAGCACATGGTCATCACCTTCTTAAAAGGATACACCTTCCAAGTTTTCCACTTGTAAAAATGAGAAGTTATGCTGACCATGTTGGTGAACCAGGTTATTGCCCTTTAATCATTTGCCAGGACCTGGTGCTAAGCCTTTGCCACGGCCCTATCGCTTGAACAGCCCTAACCTAGCTTAGGATATTATTATGACATAAATAAACCTAATGTTGGCATTAATGTATAGACAGTAATTTTTTGAAGATTAAAATCCAGATCAGTACTCTTAGGAGCACAGATTCTTGTAAAAATGGAATCACACGTGTAAAAAAACAACAAATGCGACCTTGACCTTGGGCACAGTTTGGGTAAAGACCCATTAGGTAATCATTATGAGCAAGTTTTCCTCCCCCCGCCCCCCTATTTTTTTTAATTTATTGTTTTTATTTATTTATTTATTTAATTTTTTGTTTGTTTCTTAATTTATTTTTATTTTTTTAAATTTTTTATGATGCAAGGGTATGCAGTCTGTGTGTGTAGTGGGTATATGTATGTATGTGTATATGTTATGTGTTTGTGAAATAATTTTGAAAAAGACAATAAACATATTGGCAAAAAAAATTATGAGCAAGTTTCACTCAAATTTGTCTAATACTCTAGAAGGAGTAGTGATTCTTGTGAAAATGGAAAAGTGGGTGACTGTCATTATGTTAACTAGAGCTTCTTCCAGTAATACAAAGACTTTGTCTTTTAATTATAAGGCCTTGTCTGTTGAGCAAGACACTTTAAAAAAGAAAAATATTTATGACTATGCGCTTCAGTCACATGCAGATTAAGTTTTAACATAAACTTAATGTGATGCATGTTTGTCCACCAAACTGAATGACTTTGACTTTAGGTAAAAATGACTGAAACCAAGGACATAGAAATGCATACTTTTACACGCGTGGCCTAAATATAGTTTGAGTGCAATCAAACTCATAAAAAAATGAAAAACAAATGTGACCGTGACCTTGGGCACAGTTTGGGTAAAGACCCATCAGGTAATCATCATGAGCAAGTTTCACTCAAATTTGTCCAGTGCTCTAGGAGGAGTAGTGATTCTTGTGAAAATGGAAAAGTGTCAGAAATAACCTTGACCTTGAGCTAATTTTGGGTGAGGACCTATTAGTGTGGCCACTGTGTGCAAATTTGAGTAAATCCTGACCAATACCGTAGAAGGAGCAGCGATGCTTCACCGTGGCTTGGATGAACAGTTAACTTAATATGCTTTAAAAAACATGCATAATTACATCAAAGGCACCACTTTAAATTAAGTAAAGACTTTTTTTGTGTTTATAGTGTAGCAGAAAATGTCTAAATGTATAGAATTGACAAACATTTTATCAATGAAATTACAGTAAAAAGTCAAAATCAAGTGCAAGAAGACTGATGAAAAGGCCTTTATGTCAAGGGCAGCCTGTTAGGTCAAAGTGATACTTAGAAAAGGTTTTGAGTTTGTTAGTGGAGAAACTTCCTTTTTCCTTTGAAGGCTGGACAAAACGCATTTTAGCAGCCATAACATAAATGCCACTTTTGAAATGCGCCCGGTAGGGGAGAGAACTTCCAATGGTCTTCTGTTCCCAGTGATCAACCGGCCTGGGAGGAGTCTCGCCGGTGGGAAAGCCCTGCCTCGCAGGAGTCGCCCCGCTCCCTTCCTCCTTCGTTCAACGCTCCGTGCAGTTTGTTGTGGCGGCGGCACCGCACGGTTACACGCCGCCGAGAGAAGACTCAGCCTGGGCCTGGAGTCCGCGTAGCGTCGCCTCGGTTTTGCCGGTCGGCAGTGGAGGGTGCATGCCGGGGGGGTCGGGGTGGAGTTTTTGTCCGCTCCGTGGAATGTGACGCACAGACGGGAAGGAGACGCGCATCAGCGGATTCAGAGAAGGAACCGTCGGTACAAAGAGGAGAGAGGAGACAAGTTCTGCAGCAAAGTGTGGAGGTACGAAGCTGAAATAAAGAACTGTGCAAACGCCATCGAGGACAAAATACCTATTATTGTATCCTCTGTTGTGTTGTGCCCGACTTTATTACCCTCAGTCCCCATTATGCCCTGTCTTCTTAAAGTATCTTACTTATCTCTTACTCTGTCACTTCATTACTATTAAATGTGAAATTAAAAAGTGAAATGCTGGCTACTTTCCTCATTTCCTCACCAGCCGCTTGAGGTTTGTAGAGAATGAAGTCATCCAGGTTGCTGCTGTGCAATGCAAAACCTGTACAGCATTGTTATTACAGTCTGAGCACACAGAGGGCTCACTGTTGGCTGGAAGGCACAAACTGTGCTGCTCTGTTTTCAGTCCTTATGAGAAGCTGAAAGGAGAAAGAAAAGCAAGTACTTTGGTGTTTCAGACTGTGTGGTACTGTAGGTACTACAGGTAATACCACATGCTTGAGAGGGCATGTTTTACAAGCATGTCTAATCCATGTGTTGGAATATGTATGCACTGTCAGTGACTGTCAGTATGTTAACTAGAGCTTCTTCCAGTAATACAAAGACTTTGTCTTCAAAAGAAAAATATTTATGACTATACACTTAAGTCACATGCGGCTTAAGTTTTAACATAAACTTCATGTGATGCATGTTTGTCCACCAAGCTGATTGACTTTGACTTTAGGTTAAAATGATTGAATCCAAGGTTATAGAAATGCATACTTTTACACACGTGGCCTCAATATAGTTTCAGTGCATCCATCAGATGTCCCCTCCTTCAGACTTTGGTTTACGGGCTCTTATTGTGTCTCTTTTACAGACGCAATAACAGTTATAACTTGTATTGATTTAAACTTCACCTTCACGGGCTTTTCCTCTATTCATTCAGAATGAGTCACAACATACAAATAGTCCAGCATGTGGTTTTAATTTAAGGGGGAAAGTTTGTAGTGCCAGTTTTTCTGTGGTGTGTATGTGCATGTGTGCTTCTCATTATAGGTTTAATCTTGTCACGCACGGTCAATGCTACATCCCATTCATACTTTTGTTTGCATTGTGTATGTTAGGGGAAAAACGGTTATGGTCTGTTTGTAAAGGTGTTTTGTGCTTTTGAGAGGGATATGAGAGGGATATGTATGGTTTGCTGTATGGTTTTCCATACAGCATGACTGCAAGCCTTGAGGCTGTTGGAAAGATGACAGGAACCTCGTGGACCAGTTTTTCTAGCAGTGCTGCTGGGCAGCTACAAAAAGAGGGTGGATGCATGCCGCCATGTGTTCTCACATACTGTATGCATTAATTTGACCTTGAGTTGCCTTTTGTGCGGCATTCAACAGTTGTGTTGAGGTGTGATGATGTACAAAGAGACAAGTTATGCTCTGTGTTTGCAGTTATCTAAGTCTGTGTAGGTGAATCTGATGAAAAATGGCACTGAAAGGTCCTGACAAGAGCATCAGGAGATTACTGGTTCGCCTCTCCAAACCTGTTTTCAGGTATTGTTTTCTCGCCCGGTTCGCACAGAATTATCCCATGAGATGAATCGACCAAAGAGGTATGCCAGATCAGTCGTGGTGTTTGTTTAGTGAGGTGTGTTCAGATGTGTGTACGAGGGAGAAAAAAACAGAGAGTGAGAGAGAGAGAAAGAGTGAGGATAATTTTTTGGAGTTTCTTCTTGATAGTTTGTGTGTCCTCAGGCTTGTTTCTCTCATGTCTCATGATTCACATGTCAAGGCAGATGAAATTTACCCTCCTTTTGCTCTTCTCATACCATTTCTTTCCCTCTTTTATGCCAGGGCTCATGTAGGAATGCTGAGAATGGTCCATTTACACGCTTGGTGAGCAAACATTGTGCACATCTGAATATTGGGTTTATCGGCCTTGAGAGATCACAGTATGTTGCTGCCTTCATGCCCTGTCCAGCAAGGTTTAGTGTTTCAGACTGGCTTTGTTTATGGCACTCTTAGGGCAGCTTCGTCCTTCTGCAAGCAACTGCAAGCTTTAGAACAAAGGGAGTTAACACAGAGATCCCAATCAACATGCACCACGTTCAACAGTTTGATGGCTGCTGCAGTTGCTATAACAGCAAACAAAGCAGCAGTATTTGTTTGAATATCTTACCAGTCAGCCAGGTGAGGTGGGGAAAGGCTGTCATGCTTCTGACACTGTGCCATTCATCTGTTTCCTTGCTCTGCTGAGACCCTGTGGTGTGCAGGGTGAATAGGAAACCCCCAGGCTCTGCTTAGTATCACTATGCTCTTGAGTCACCCATTTACCTCATTTCCACCTCAGGCTGCCTTCCTCTAATCTATTGTCAACACTTTTGATAATCAGTTGATTGCAAAAGCAGTAATGCTGCCAAAAATACTTCTTATTATTTATTTGCTGCATTGCTTTTTCAGATGTGACGGTACACTTATTGTTGTTCATACAGTATGAGTTGAAGATGTCCCCCTTGCCCTCTGGAAACTCTAATTTCTAAGAATGGAAATAATTGCAATATAAAAACGTAGTGTTTGGAGGGAATTTCCTTTGGGTTTTACTGACACATATTATATTAAACATTATTGTGAGCACAAACAGATCTGTTAGTTTGCAGCAGTCATCAGGACTCGAACTGAAGCCTCGGTGCTGCAGCATACGACTTTAAAACAAAGATCAAAACAAAGCAGATCCAGTTACTGGGGATTCTTCCATTTTCAAAACTGGGCAGGAGGAAAATAATTCCATGTACCCAGCGTGCGCACCCAACATGCCTCCCTGGCCACTCTGGAACAGCTCACCGCAAAGGCATAATTTCAGTGGCTCAAGATGAATAAGGAAACAGGATGTCAGCCATTTTGTCAGCAGATGAATCACCCATCACAGCAGTCTGTTGTAAGTTATCCCCAGGCCACGCCAACCAGGCTATTCGATGACTCACCAAGTCACTGAATATACCGGGTTCTCCCAGTGTCTGTGGGTTACGATTTGGGCCCTTTGCTCTCACCGTCATTTACAAAGAACACGTTACACGCACTTGTAAAGCAGGTGCAGCCTTCACTAAATACCTGCCCAGCCTCCCTCACCGACCCCAGGTTACAAACACACCCTGATTTACTCACTGTCAAACAGAGAGGTATCCATGCAGCCAAAAACACCTCCTGGTTTGGCCATGTGCTCTGTGCAAAAGGTTTCCTGGTAGGTTTCCTGAGATTTAGCAGCTTACTTTAAATACTTCCTCAATCTAGTGGTTGTTAACTCTTTCCTCTCCATCACAACTGCCCTCCGGAATACAGCTCTCAGGACCTCATATTCTGATTTATATTTTCTGCTATGATAGCAAACTTAGTATCTTTGGGACAATATACACCTTTTAATTGCACCAAGGTTAGAGTTTATGTTACAGACTACGTGAATATGTGTAAATATCATTATAATTTTTGTTGTTTTTTGTTGTCTTTTTCTCCCACCTTCCATTTTTTAAATTTTGTTTTATTATTGGAGTTTATTAATATATCATATATATCTAATGAATTTATTCATCCACATACAATAGTGTGCAAAAGTCTTGGGCCACCCAATTCCTTTGTATTTTGCTACTTTCTTGTAGTTTTTAAGAGCAGTCCTGAGCAGTACTTATCCAGGCTCTGAGGGGCTTTCAAAGTTTTTCTTTGAACAATGGCTGCTTTTTCACTCATTTTCAGTCTGCTTCTTGTAGGTGAACATTTTCAGAGGAATGTTTTTTCTTTGGTAAGCTACTTAACACTGACCTATGAATCATTCAAGAATAAAAAAGGACTCTAGTACAAGAGATGAACCAGGGATGGTTCTACACATAACAGACAATAAAAATGATTTAAAAATGTTTCTTTGGGCACTTTACTAGCAGCTTGTCATGAAATCACACAATGTGTTCCCATTTCTTTAGTTGCATCTACAAAAATGCCAAAGTTAATACAATTTGACAGGCATAAAACAATATTTTTTTCACCAACAAGGCGATTCAAATGAGCTGCTCCACAACCGCATAAAACCTGATGTATCTTGGAATGGCATATATCCTTTAAAAAAATGAGGAAACTGGACAAGTTGAGGACAAAGAAAGTGGCGGGTCTAAATAACTATCTAAAGCGGATGAACAGTATCTGAAAGTAGCGTGCTTCAGAAATAGGAATAATCAGGTAAAGACCTGACTCAGGATCTGAGAGATTAATCTGGCCCTTTGGTTGATCTATCTACTGTTCACTGAAGCCTCATCAGAAGTGGTCTCAGTAGTGGCTGTCAAGAAGCCATTCTTAAGGAAGGGAAATGGGGAGAAAAGGCTAAAGTATGTCAGATTACACAGGAACTGGACTGAAGGTCTTTCAGAGTTATGAATCCAAATTTTAAAACTTTGGTTCAAATAGTCATTAGTATATACAGAGGTGGTCATGAGAGAGGTACAATAATGGGTGTCCACGGCCATCCATAAAACATGGTGTAGGCTCTGTCATGATTTGTGGCTGCATTTCAGCTAGTGGTGTTGGTGATCTTGTCAAAAGTGAAGCAATTATGAACACAGAAATGTAGTGTCAAATTTTGATCCACCATGGAATACCATCTGGAAAGCATCTGATTCGCAACAGCTTCTTTTTTCAGCATGACAATGATCCCAGATAATTTGCAATGCAGTAAAAGTATGCCTGTGTAGAAAAACACATAATGGAACACTATCAGTCATGGATTGGCCTCTGCAGAGCCCTGACCTCAACATTATTAAAGCAGTGTGGGATCGGCTTGACAGAGAGCAGAAAAAAAGGCAGCCAGCATCCATAGAAGAGCTTTGAAATGTCCTTCAAGAAGCCTGGAGGACTGTTCCTGAAGACAACTTAAAGAAATTACACGAAAGATTGATTCAGAGAGTTCAGGTTGTGTTGAAGAATAAAGGTGGTCATACCAAATATTAACTTCTGAGCTGGTTAGAATTGCACAAAGTCTGTTTTTGCCTTATGTATTGTATTTCCATTTATTTTTGCACATGTTCCAATAAATCATTGCACCTATTTCCCATTTTCCTAGCAAAATATAAAGAAATGAGGGATGGCTTGAGACTTTTGCACAATACTTTATGAAACTAGAAGGGCACACAGACAGAGCGTGCTTAGGCAAGGCCCGTACTCTGGCTGACATGTTTTAAGAAAGAGATCCAAAGCACCAAAATTTTTTCTTTCCACCAGTGTTAAATCTCCAGGAAACATTTTGCGTGTGTTTCATTCTTGCTGGTGGACAAACAAATCTGCCTCTTCGTAATGTCCAGCTTACCTCGTAAGGTCCTAAATTTCACTATACCCATCTCATTAGAACAAACATACAGTCACAAAATGTTATATAACACCAATCCTACTTTAAGTGAAGTCATTTCAAGTCATGTTGTTACTAATGCCCTACTTATCCTGTCCCTCTAATCAATCTGGTTGCCATGACTCGCAGATTTTTCATGATAAGGTCTAAGCAGCAACATGAATTATGACTCACAAGCATGACAAGTTTACTGAGCAGAGATATGAAAGAACCTGCCTGTACACCTCCTCATGCCTGTCCCACCTCTCCGTTACACCTCCATTTTCTCTCATAATCTCTCCTTCTTCTATGGTGTTTTTTGTATCCAGCTGTATTACTTTGTTCTCACCTTTATTTATAGTGTTTTTTTTAACCAGCCAGACTGAATGTTGGTTAATCAGTGGTATTATTACAAACAGGTCTGTTCATTTCATTCAGTAAATCATGCTTGAGAACTATGATAACTCTTATCTTTTCTGTCTTTAAAATGGAGAATAAAATGAATTATACATACTTATACCATCACCATACGTTGCACTGTCCTATGATTGTTTAAAGACTAGAAGCAAAATTAAGATCTGCATTATGACTTGTTACTGTTCCTAATGCCACATATTGTCATTTTAGTATTGTAAGTTTATTGAAAGTGTTACACTAATTGTGTAGGCAGGCAATAAATATCTGTCACAGCTCTTAACTTTGTGAAAAATTTGCCTGTTAAACTGTTACTTGTTTTTAAGCTGCCGTTGACTCAGCCACAATAGCTACTTTGTGCAAGTGGCTAAAGGTAATGTCTGCTTGTGGGTCCAGACACAACGAGCTCTTCCTCTCAACACCCAAAGGGATATTTAGTTGAATCATGAGTATTGTGTCTCATGGATGGAGGAGTGGTGTTTTTTACAGTATGTGCAAAGACAGTACAAAAGAAATGTGACTTAAACACATGAAATCGTTTGTTTTGTGTAAAGCAGGCTGTATGGTGACCTTATTTCATACTTTTTTCTTGCAGGTTTAAATTCCTCCTTCCTCATCTTTTCTTATCTTTGAACCTCAGCCTTTGACTGGACCCTCTCAACCATGCCACACCGGTCTCAGAGTTCATCGATTGGTGAGAACCCACTCGACCCAAACTACCTGCCTCCACACTACCGTGAGGACTATCGTCTAGCTATTGATGCTCTGATAGAAAATGACGTACAGGTAACACTGCCTTTTTCTATGTTTTTAATGTGCTAATCTAATGTTTAAAAATTCATATGGTTTTATGATCTACTGAATTGTTGTGTTTCCTGTCACTCCAGGGCTACTATGAATTCCTGCAGCTGGCAGATGTGGCCAATTTCCTGGCACAGCCGGAAATTGAACATATCAAGTCAACAATTCAGTTTCCCAGCCAGACTTCTGGCATCCCAGAGCTGACGTACCACGAGGGAGGCATTGGAGAGGATGGGTCTTCCGACACCTACTGGCCAATTCAGTCTGACCTGGCTGCCCCGGGCCTGGACCTGGGCTGGCCACTGCCACAGCAAAGCTTCATTGGACCCACAGAGGTCACCACTCTAGTCAACCCCTCGGACCCCGACATGCCAAGCATCAAGGAGCAGGCCAGGAGACTCATCAAGAATGCACGTCAAGTAAGATAAATGAAGGGATAAGAAATAAGTAAAGGCTTTAAAACGTGTACTTCTGTTTTTTCCTTTCAGCAGGTAGTGAGGAAAAAAGGAATCTGATGAAATTCCACATTTGTAAAATCACAGATGGACTAGAGTGTTTTTCTACTTTAACTTTTTACTGCAAGAGTCATTCACCTTTACATATTATTTGATGCCTTTACCGCATTCTAACTTTAACGCGCACACAGATGCATCTGGAGCTATTTGGGGTTCAGTATCTTTCCTGAGGACGTCAAAGACTGAACCACCAATCCTAATTCAAATTTATAGGCGACCTGCTTCTTTCCCCTGAGCCACATCCTCCCCCATTTAAGACACTGACTAAAAACATATCTTTTTAATGTATGCACATACACTACTTGCTCAGTTTGACAAGTGGAAGGATGCGGGAATGTATTTTTTTTTTTACTGTATTACATCTGTACACTTCAAGCATTATTCCCTTAGAAAAGATATGAAAAAGATAAGATAAAAGGCTGGCAGGAAATTTACATGCTTGTCAGTTATCTCATTGTTAAGTTTGTCTCACTTTTAATCTGCCTCTGCCAAGTCTGCCACCACACCCTTTCAGACACATTTAACCCTGACTGGCCTTTAGCTAAATAAAATGTCTGATTAGTGGAAGTGTGGATGCCAAATCCAATGAGCAGTCAAACCTGTTGGTGTGGTGGGTTGTGTGTGTGTGTCTGTGTCTGTCCTCCATTTCTTCTGGTATGTTTAGGGAATACTCTTCCCTACACTGGCAAAACTGAGACTAAAGTATAAACATGCACACAGAGGACAGACACTCTTTGTCCAACAACCCCTTACAGCACCTTATTGGTAAATCTCATGTAGGGCATGCTATTTCAACTGGTTCACCCCAGGCCTTTCTTTTAATTGTGTTTTTGACATAATCAGTGTCACATCTTTTTTACTGATTTTTTACTGATGCTTTTCTTTGCTGGATTCTTGCTGCTCCTCTTGCCTCATGCTTTCTGCATATGTGTGTGAAAGGGCAGGGAGGTCCCAGAACAGAGATGTACAGCCAAATATAGATATAATAATTACGACAGACAGTAATAACAATTTTCTTTTGACCTTTGAACAGTTGATTGCAGTTCATTCAAGACTCCTGTGGTCCTGAATGAACTGCAATCAACTTTTTTCCAGTAATTTAATTCAGTATTTCACTTTTCAAAGTATCTTCTGAGCTGTGCAAACATTAGGAACTAAATTTGTCTCATTATCATGTTTATTTTTCACACTTCCCTTTACGCGATTCCATGAAATGAAACATAAACCTATACAAAAACATGATCATCCATGCTTTTATGTTCCATTACTGCAGCAGCAACTATACAATATGTTTGTAAAAACCAGGCCAACAAAGACGTATTATACTTAAGAAACAAACTTACTTTTGTTTGCACTTTTTCTCCAGGTTATTGCTGTGGTGATGGACACATTCACAGATATTGACATCTTTAGTGACCTCTTGGAAGCAGCGGCACGCCATGTTCCTGTTTACATTTTATTGGACGAGCTGGAAGCTCATCACTTTGTCTCTATGGTCCTCAACTGCAAAGTCAACTTGGATTTTATTCCAGTGAGTCTGAATTTTAATACATTATCTCAAAAACAAAGACAAACAAAAGCTTATCACTAAGTTCCATATATGTCCATAACACAGTTGAAATTCTGGTTTTATAGATGATGCGTGTCCGGACTGTGGCGGGTATAACTTACTACTCTCGGACAGGGAAGTCATTTAAGGGGCAGGTAAAGGATCGTTTCCTATTGGCTGACTGCAGGGCTGTACTCAGTGGGAACTACAGGTGAGTAATGTAACTGTGTTGACTCTGATCCCAGTTATTCTTTAAATGCAGATATTCTTTGCCTTCATTGTTCTTCTTTATTTTTTATAGTTTCATGTGGTCCTATGAGAAGATCCACCGCTGCATTGCCCACCTCTTCCTCGGGGAGCTCGTTGCCACCTTTGACGAGGAGTTTCGCATTCTCTTTGCTCAGTCAGAGCCTCTAGTCATTGACCCATCCAAAGGAGCACTTGCTGTCTCTGAAACTAGCAGCACCAGCAGCTTCTTAAGCAGCCAGCTTGGATTAAAGAGGACCCAGTCTTTGCGTAACCCTATAGGTTACCGAAGGCAGCCTGAGGTTCCCTCTGCCTTCCCCTATGGAGACTGTGATCGCAACCCTGCACTTCCTTTCCGGAGGAACGAGCCATTTCGTCACACCTTGGAACCAGGGCCAGGAATTACAATTGGAAAGTATTCACAGCAACAGTTTCGACTTCAGCAGTCATTCCTGGAGCAGGGAAGGTCCATCGTGGCCCGGCAGATGGAGATGAGTTCTAGTACCTTCAAGAGGCACAGCTATGCAGAAGGAACACAGGAAAACTACACATCTTCAAGACAGTTTATGCAGCAAAGAGTCATGAACAATCTGGATGAGACAGACTTTCACAGGTAGTACATCCTTAAGTACCTATTGTTTAATATTCTAGAATAATCACACATACAATCTTGTGTCATTACATTTTTTATATGTAACTGTTTACATTTATTAAGCAGCAAATAAAACTGCTATGCTCTCATTACAGAGAACAGATTCAAAGTAGCCATTACTACAGTGAAGGGCCTGGGCCGGGTTCTGGCCATGGACACCTTGACCGACTTCGAGGCCGTCCTCCACATCTCTCCATTGACCAATATTCAGACTCAAGCTTTCGATCAGACCCGGAGCCTCCACCTGGAAACTATGGCAGAGAGTACTTTTCATCTGAGGACTTGAGAGGACTCGAGGGCCATAATGCCCCTCCATTAGCTGGGAGGTATGGGGGAGGATCTGCTCATAAGAGGCCAACCATAGGCCATGCATATGCCTGTCAGAGCTCACCAACACAGCCTCACCCACCAGAGAAGAAACTGTTTAACAAAGAATTTGATCAAGAACACGAACAGGACGAAAGCGTAAAGCAAGGTCTGAGAAGTTGGAGAATCCACTCCTATCTAAGCACCTATGAGGATGGTGGAGAAGAAGGTGTGCCTCAGCTTATGGGTCCTGATGCATTTGATGAGCCTCCTCAGTCTCAGCAACCAATGGAAACTGAAAGTTCAGCTCCACGCTTTGGAATAAAAGAGCCACCAGCTGTTCCCTCCAAGCCCAGACCTGATATCCTGAGACCACGCTTTGGAAAGCCTAAACTACCTGAGAGCAGCAATAAAGACTCTGCCTTACTGTCATCCAGGGATCTGCTCCCCTCTCGTCCTGTCCTGGAGAAAAAAGAGAGGGAGGAGGAGATGGAAAAAGAAAGAGAGCCAGAGAGGAGTACAACAAGGGAGGGGGGTGCAGATTTGCAGTCAAAAGGGGTTCCAGATCTCCTTCTGTCCAAACATGAATCATTCCGTTCACGTATTAACCCAATTCTACAACGTAGTTCTCGTCTGCGGTCCTCACTTATATTCTCATCTTCCAAGGCAGAGATACACAGTGGTAGCTTAGGTCTTAAACCAGCTACGGAGGAAGACGAGGAGTTAGATTCAGTGCGCGCTTCCTCCATAGTGGCCCAGATCCTAGAAAAGAGGAGGTCATTTTCCCGTGAGCCTTTTGAATGGCGAAAGAAAGCTGAGAAAAAAGACAAGGAGAAAGAGAAGGAAGAAAAACAGGAGAAGCAAGAGGAAAAGGACACACCGTTAAAAGATGATATCAAACCTAAAGAGGAACCTCAAAAAACTATTGAAGAAGTAAAGACAACACCCACTGTTGAAAAACCTGAAGTCACAGCATCATCATCTCTAAACATGAATGATCCAGCCAGTCGATTGCAGTACTTCAAAGACCTGGCTGCCAAGAGAAAAGCCCCAAAAATGGAGACAGAGCCATTGGTAAAAGACCCAGAACCTGCTGAAAAAAAGCCAGATCTTTCTGATAAACCTCCTCTCAACACTACCACGATTTCAAAGGTCCAAACTGTCACCATGAGTTCAGCAGAACCTGAATCGAAAAAGCCAGACATTTCTGCAAAACTGGCAGAGTTGACTGCTCGTAGACCTTCAATCAATTCATCAAAACCACCGATAATTCCTGCCAAGCCTTCTGCCAGCTCGCTGAAGCCTTTAGAGACACTGCAAGTACATAAAGAGGAGAACGCATCAGAAGGTCAAAAGAAAGATACGTTAAAGACTCTAAAGCCTCTTCCTTCACCTAAGATCTTCAAGAGGGATGTGTTGAAAATTAAAGGACTGAATCCTCGTCGCACCTCTTGTGGTGACGAGATTCTGATCACAGATGCAACAGATGCAGAGAAGAGTGAAATGAAAAAGAACCGCTCTCATAGTTCTTCAGCTCTCTCACATGATGATGCTAAGGAAGGACTGCAAAAGGTTATGGGCTCTAATACATCCATCAACACAGTTGGTGAGGGAAAGGGAGAGGGCAAGACGCTGGACTTCCTAAAGAAGCAAACTCAGAGGCTTAAGGGTTTTTTGGGGCCCAAGGATAAAGAAAAGAAAACCTCAGGAGAGGATAGGGGCATGACCCCAGTCATAGAGGTCACTGACGAGTCAAGCAAAAACCAGAGCTCATCATCTAAAGATACTAATGCAGATCAAACCAAAACCAACCATAAAACGTCAACTGGGACATCTGTCCCATCCCGATACCAGGCCCCGGGCAGCTCTGTTCTGTTCAGTAGCAACTTAAGAGATGACACCAAAGTCATTCTAGAACAAATTTCTGCCAACAGCCAAAAGAACCGCCAGGAGCGGGAGGAAACAGGAGGAGACAGAGATGGAGATGCTGGACTGGAACGACAGAACTCCATAAAAAAGAATCGATTTCTGAGACCACAGGGTAACAACCTGGAGCGGGAGGGACTGCTGAAGAGGATAGAGAGCCTGAGAAAGGAGAAGAAGGTCTACAGCCGTTTTGAGGTAGTCTGTCACAGTGAGAACAATGTGTGCAGCATAGATGGGAAAGAGATATAAGCAAAAACAAAAATACTGTTTGGTGTAAACAATCAAAGCAGTAGACAGGTTTGATGGGAATCAGCGTTTAGATGGTTAAAGTGAAATGTACAGTACTGTGCAGAAGCCTTAAGCCACCCCTCATTTCTTTGTATTTTGCTTCCAAGCAGCCAGACTTTCTTGTTATTTTTGAACCAGTCCTGAGCAATAGCTCTCCATGCTTTCTGAAGGTCTTTCAAAAGTTTTCTTGGGACATTGGCTGCTTTTTCACTCATTTTTAGTCCAGTCCTTATACCAGACCATTTTCAAAAGAATGCTTTTTTATTAAGTTCTTCAACACTGACTTATGACTCATTTAAGCATTAAAAATCACTTAAAACAAATGACAGACTAGTGTCATGTCTACACATAGCATGAAACTTAGCAAAGAACCAAATTTAAATATCTTTAGGCACTTTGTCACTAGCAGCCTGTCGCAAAACAAAATTTGTTTCCAATTCTTTTGTTGAATCTACAGAAAATGCCAAGGATAACACAGTTTGAAAGTTATAAAATAGAATTTTTGCACAAACAAGGTGATTCCCAACCAGCTATTAGCCAAAAACTTGACATATCTGGGCATGGTAAGCAGTGTGTCCTGAAAAAATTATATGAAACTGGACAAGTGGAGGACAAAAGAAGAGGTGGCAGACCTAAAGGTTATCTAGAGCAGATGAACACTATGCCTAAGAGCGTTCAGGCAAAGAATAAAGGTGGTCATACCAAATTTTGACTTTCAAGCTCATTAGATTTGTAAAGCTCTGTTTTTTCTTTATGTGCTGTATGAATTGTTGCACCTATTTCATTTTTTCCTAGCAACATATAAAGAACTGAGGGGTGGCTCAAAAAATTTGCATAGTACTGTAAAACAACTTTCCGAATTTAAAAAAAAAATCGAATGTGTTCAGACTGTGTTTAGGAACTCTGATTTATTCTTATTTATAAAAATAATTTGTCAGTTCGAAATTGAAAAAAGTCTTTGAAATGACATAAACCTGTTTGGCCTGCGTAACTTCAGAAATAACTGATAATAGTCTTTCTTCCCAAAGGCAGATGAATGTTCTAAAATAGGGTCATAGCATGTCACGGTGGGCTCAGTGTGTGTGGAGAGAGGTGGACCCAAATGCTGGAGCCAGATGAAAGACACTTAAAGTGGGCTTTACTTAGCCAAAAGTCATTTTCCAAAGCCATAAAATGCAAAGCCACGCATGGAAACAGGAATACATACACTGAGGACAGATGATGTCACACTAAAATGCCATCCACACAGTGTGACACAAAACTGAAGAGAGGCAGGCTAAAAGTAGACACAGACAAATGAAGAAACTGTCAGCAGGTGGAAGGGAGCACAGGTGACAACAGTCAGGGCCAGAAGGCAAAACTAGACACAATGCATGAGACATGACTGGTACCAAAGTCAAATAGGAAATGAGAGCATAACTCAGGATGTAGAGACTGAACTTGACAGAAGAAATGAACACAAGAGAATCGCAAAGACAAACTAAGCACAATGTGACTAAAAGACACACATGGAGAACACAACAGGAAGGGAAGGAATACAAAACAGAACTACTAGAAAGAGAACTCTGAGAGTCAGGAACATACAGTAATGAAAACAACACAAACTACAGGGAAAGTGAACCCAGAATCATAACAGAATGTGAGTCTCAAACATGCAGGTATAAGAAAGCGAGCCAGTAAAAGCAGCCTAGAACAACACAGAACATCAACCTCAAAATAACAAAAAAAACCTCGAATAACCAAAGACAGCATAACGGGCAAAACATGAGAATACAGACTATATAAAGAGACTCTAGAGCATCAAGGAAGGAGCACAGGGGAGGCTGGAATAATAAAACTAAAACTTAAATCACTCAGGAAACTTAACTCTGAACACACAGTCATGAAACTAGAATACAAAAACCCAGGACAAAGACCATAAAACTGAAACTGTACAAAGAGTAAAAATACAGGGACTCAGACTAATCATGTAAGGAAAATAAGAAAAGGTAAAATAAAGACGAAACCAAACGAAACAAGAACGTAGGTACAAGAGGAATGAGGAAGCCCTAAACATCTTAGAAACTAACAGAAACTCAAAACCGTGAAACCCACAGACCATGACAAACTATTATATTATTTTCAAGAGAAACTGTTTTCAGGCAAAATAATGAACTGATTAAATTGACTAAAATAAAAGCATGCTTAACCTCGCAGAGCACTGTGCTGCCTGCTGAAAGCTCAGAATAACGACAACAGGGAGGAGAAGGAAGAGATAAAGAAGAGATTTCACTGTTATCCCTGTTGTTCTCTTAACAGATGGGGAATAGCCTGGGATAACGAAAGATGGAGGAGCGATCTTTTACGTGGACACTATTTATGCAAGACGATCAAAAGCACCCGTTACCCACATGTGCCAGCAACACTGTCGAAGTACCTCTGGGGCCTAACACTACAGCCTTTTCTGGACTTTCACAAGAAGTAATAAAACTTGAAAGGACAAAATGTATAAAATGTTGAAAACAAACTCAAGTCACTGAGTTTGGAATGTACCTTTTTGCCAAGACTCTACTTATTTCCTTATATGGTGACTGAGAGAAACAAGAGTGACCCTACTTGGATACTGGCTCGATGGGCAAGTGATTCACCAAGCAGAGAAAGGTAGTGCAATTTACCTATAACTACGATTTTATGAGTGTGACTAAGAAGAAAGGGAAATAGCACATGTACCTGAGAAAGAAAAATGTATAGTGTGCCAGTCACAATGCAGTGGCAGTATATGACTGCACGTGTATAGTACCAGTGTTGTGTGTAGCTATAACTTGTTTGAAACTGAATGGGAGAAAGTGTCTTCTTGGATTCACCATGTGCCAATGGCTCAGCAAGGGTATTGTCAAAGCTGGGGTGTTATTATTATTATCCCCGACATATAAGCAACAGATAAGTGTATGTAAATGAATGCTGACGAAGAGTGAAAAATTTAATGAAAGTCATTGAAACTGGACAGAATTTGTAAGCACAGTGTTCCTTCTTTGGTGGCCTCGAGATTGCCTTTCTGTTTTTAGCAGATGTTGTGGTTCTGCTGTCTTCATTGAACCATGATCTCCAGCTCTCACCAGGACAGTGTGCAACTGAGTGTGAAGTGGTTGGGATGAAACTTAGTACCTCCCAAATCAGGTTCTCAGCTGGAAAAGGGTGGAGTACCACTCTGGGTTGGGTAAGAGTTACTGCCCAAAGTGGAGGAGCTTAAGTATTTCGGGTTTCTTGTTCACAGGTGAGTGGAGCAAGAGACTGAATTGAACTGGTGTGGCGTCAGCAGTGATGGACGCTATTATGGTGAAGCGAGAGCTGAACGTGAAAGCGAAGGTTTCAACTTCACAGTCAGTTCCTTGGCATTCCTACCCTCACCTATGGCCACGAGTTCTGGGTGATGACCAAGAGAATGAGATCATGGATACAAAAGGCGGAAATGAACTTCCTCAGAAGGATGTCTGGGCTCTCCATCAGAGATAGTGTGAAGTGGGGTGGGCTGGCTCAGAGTAATGCCACTACTCCTCCACATCAAAAGGCATGACTTGAGGTGATTCGGGCATCTGATCAGGACACCTCCTGCACGCCTCCTATGTGAGGTGCTTGTCCAAGGAGGCCGTGGGGTAGACCCAGGACACACTGCAGATTACATTTCTGGGTTGGCTTGGGAACACCTTGGTGTCTGCCTGAAAGAGCTAGAGAAGGCTTGGGGAGAGGGAGGTCTGGGCATGTCTGCTTAAAATGCTGATCCCGTGACCTGGACCTGGATAAATGGCAGAAAACAGATGGATAGATGGAAACTAAGGCCAGAATACGCATCATATGCACACTAGGCTTGTTTTTGAATAAAAAGTGAGAAAAAACAGAATCAGAAAGTGAAATGTTGGGGCAGTACAGCTTTGATGGATGGTAGAGCCGGTGGTGAACTTTACACACTTCAGGGCTTTCCATTAAGTCATAGACCCACTTCTCAGGGTTAAAGATAAATAACCATTCAGAGAGCTTCCACTGGCAGAGGAGTGGAGTTTATGTGTAGTAGTGTTTATGTAATGTGAATAAATGTATTTCCAGTTGCCCTAAATCACGGTAAAAACTGAGTTTTTACTCGCTCTGTTTCTCTTTCCTTCCTGAAATTTGAAATTAGGCATTACTTCTAAGAGAAGGCATGTGAGAAAGGACAGGTATATTACACAGTGCTAGAACAGCGCCATGCCTCCTTACATAAGTCACCTAACTCCTGTGATCTACGCCCTACACAGGAATCCTAACTCCTTTGTTGGTCTGCAATAACTATTAAACCAAAGACTTACTGGTCCCATGCTGCCTGACAGCTCAGCTGGACATAAAACCATTTATTGTTTATTGTATTTTTGTTGAGTATGTCAAAAAATGCTCTGTTTTATAGCTGTATGGATACTTTTTGGGGCTATTTTCTATGCAAAATTCTATTGTACATTTTTATATAATAAGGGGATTAAGTGACTAAACAGATTGTGATCACCCTTGCTGTGCTCTGAAAGTGCCTTTGTTTTTATTTTTAATTAATATGTGAGTATGTGGTTTTGGCTGTAAAAATACATTTGGCAATAATTGGGGCAAATCAGTTAAAAAGGTTTAATGTGTTCTTTTTAAACCTCAGTATTACATTGTGTTTGAAATACTGCAAAAACACTTTAATTAAATCTCTTTAAAACTGAGTTTGGTTGTGGTGCTGTACGTATTATGAATCCGCATATTTTGATTTGGCAAAGATTTTATGCCGGATGCCCTTCCTGACACAACCCTCCCCATTTACCCGGGCTTTGGACAGGGACTAGGAGTACACTGGCTTGTGGGCCCCTGTGGCTGGGCTGCTGTGCTTGCTTATATATGTGTGTGTGTGTGTGTGTATATATATATATATATATATATAAACACAACAGATATGCACATATATTACAGTGAATGGTTTTTAAGATTTCAGACATGAAAACAATGTTACAACACTTAAAAGGCCTTATAGCTTTTAAATATATGAATATACTTAAATGAACAATATTAGTTATACACTGAGCATACAGGTGACAACAAATAGTATGGCTCTATGTGAAAAATGCCAACAAATAATCCAGGATTTATTCAGTCTGCAACCAGCAACAAATTAGATCATATAAACAATCTGAAAGCCTCACAGAACAACTCATATTAAAACACCAACTACTCAGAAATACCCAGAGAAAAACAGCAAGATATACAGGGCTTCAGTAGAGCTTAGCTAGATGTCAGTGGCACAAAAAGTCAGGCTGCAACTAAACTTGCAGGATTATGCAAGCTTCAGGCTATGAAACTGACATTTAAGTTTTTTTTTACCTAACAAGATAGATGAGTTATCAAAGTACAACTGGGGCTATTACTAAGGATCCTTTACAAAAAAAGAGTGAGCATGCAGGTTTACTCCTTCTGAGAATCTGCAGCTACTGCCTCAGACTGCTTCTGGTTTTTCATCTCTTCCAGCTCCACATCGAGGTTGTGCAGCTGAACCAGCTTTAGTTGTTCTGTCAGAATCAGAGAACGAGATCAGGTTGAAGGTGAAACGAACACTGAGTTCACACACATACAAACAGAAATGCTTGACTGCATCTGTGCTTAAAGAAGAGTGTGACAGGGTGCTTACCAGCTGACAACAGCTGGCTTTTTGCACTCACAGCACTCTCTAATTCATCTTGAAGTCTCTCTGGAGTCTGAGGTAATCAACAATATGAACAAGTCACTCTTACATCTTTCAATGTTAGACATCAGGGCTGAACATAGATCTTAAGCAAAACTTATTTATTTTTGTATTAAATAAAGAAACTTACAAAGACATAATACAGATTCTTGTGCTGCTCAATTAGCTGATGGAGTTGGTTTTCAAATCTCGCCCTACAGAAAAAGATTTTTGTAAATTTATATGACAGTCATGTTTTTCAAATAAAACAAATAAATGCACTATTAAAAGGTACCGCTGCTTCCGGTGCTTAAGCTTGAGTTCTTGGATTTCACATTTATACTGCTCCAGCAGTTCTTCGCTTTTCTTGTTCAGCTGTAACTGTCTGAAACACACACATGTTCAAAATTACATGAACTCATCAATTACTGATTTTAAAACACTACTAAGACAGCAAATTCAATAATTTTAATCTTTTTTGAAGTTATTTCAAAATCATAATGGATCAGGTTCCCAGGCATGGATAAAGCCTATGACTTAGATTAAAACATTTTTCAGTGAAGCTCTTCATTGAATTTTTCCTCCAGTTTAGGACAAGGAGTAATTCATGTCTGGGAAACTGGCTGATAATAAAGTTTCAAAATTAAATAAATGCACAAAAGTTCAGTAAAAAATAAATAAGTTTCATCAATTTAGTCTGGTGATGTCAACATATTGACATTGTTTCAACCTTATCCTGAAGATTTGTGCAAGTGCTGCCTGTTTTATTTTGGGGTACTCAACATTTTACTATGATTGTGGTTTAGCACCAAGGCTGAATGTGTCGCAAGAGTGTATCCTTTTCTGACTCTGAATTATTGAATTATTTAATTGGGCAAATTGTTTAAAATGATATAAATTTTTAAAAATAAGTGTTTTAAAATACAGTTAAAAAAAAGTTGGAATTAGTTAAAGTTAAGATAGCCAGCATCAGGCTGTAGAACATTAATCCAACATATGAATAAAAATCCATCCTACTACAATTGAAATACTACTGCCATCTAGTGTTCAGTATCAAACACACTAATGAAACCCATCAATGGTTCAGTTTCCATATAGCTGAATACATTCCATTCTACTCAGGTCAGTGTGGGGCTCACCTGGCACAATCCTGCTCAGACTCTTCACACTGGAGCTGCAGCTTCATGCAAAGCTCTGAAAGGAGAACATCAGTTTTTACACTCATCAGCGGGCTCATAGATAGAGAGTTTTATTCATCCCCATATGGGAAATTAAGGTCTCCAACTCACACATACATCTAAAAATAAAAAACATAGCATTTTTCAATATATAGAAATATAAAATTACCAAAAAATGTAATGTATGCACAAAATAACACTAAAATGAAATACAGCACAAAATCTGAAATTTGATACATCAAAAGATTTGAATACAGTGGCTAAAATCTAACTAAAAGTAGAGCAAATAATTTAGAATACGACCAATGGAGCAAATAAATTAACAGCTGTCAAAAACACAGCATGAGAATTACAGTCTGAAGTTTGGTGGTTAGATATGTAAACAGGGATACAAAGGAGGTTACTGGTTTAGTCCAGACCAGCTGCCTCCAGCCTGGCAGAGGTAGAACAGTTAAAAAGTCTCATAGGCTGTCATAGGGATGAGTGGCCTGGGTTCCTGCCCCCCTGCGGGAGCTGCGGATGACCTGGGTCCCCCGGGCCTGCTTCTGTCTGATTTGCTTCTAGGTAGTACGGGAGCGGCGTGCCACCCTCACTGCTAAGTACATTCTGTGACCAACACACACACTCACACATTCATATGTGTATGTTTATATGATTACACGTTTATGTAACATATGTCTGCTTTTCTTCTTTCAATTGCAGTACGCGCTTTACAGATGTAGCGCTTGGCTTCCAAATGTGCACTCTTCCTCTCTTTTTTTCTCTTCTCTTCTTCTCTCTTTTCTCTTCCCTACCTGTCTGCTCTGGCAAAAAATAAATACAGAAAGAAATGTATCAACAAGAGGAGCCTATAGAGCTTATAGAACTCCTTTTGGCAAATCAAATGTGTTTGGCACAACAAAGCATTCAGACGATGATTCTGCTTGCTAATGTTGCCAGACAGGACAGGTCTAAACAAAAAAAGTCTCATAGCACCTGGCAGGAATGATGTCCTATAGTGTTTTGTCCTACAGCGTGGCTGAATGAGTCTGTTGTTGAAACTGCTTTTCAGCTTCTTCAATGATTCATGGAGGGGTGTGAGGCATTGTTGATTATTTTTAAGGCCAGTATATTTACTACAGATGACACAAGTAGGATTGACTACTGCCTGCATATGTCTACCTTCTTTTTCTTTATGGGTCTCCTCCAGTTGGAAAACTTCAGTTTGTACTGCAAAACAAGGACAGCGATACCTAATAAGACACTATTAAAATAAACACATACTTACATGATGCAAATAGTCACTATCTCAGCTACAGCTTCACGCATAAGCTTTGCATGAGGAATAAAAAATAAATAATAAATTTGCATCTTACAAGTTTCCAGCTCCTTTTGCAGCAAGTCACTGACTGATTTGCTCTTTTCAATTTCTTCCTCCAGGGATCTCTTCCCTTGAACACAACACACAGTTACTAACAAACAGAAACACAAAGGGGTTTTGACTTTTTATTTTCACCAAACGAAAATCAGAATGGCTCTAGTGGGGTGTTGCTGTTCCCCAAAAGAGGGAGATACTAATCATATCTCATATACCTCCATTCATCATGTTCTGCAACTCCATTTCTGGAGTAACAGGTAAGGATATACCTTACTGACGATAACTTGAAAACGTAGTCAGACCAGATATCAATACTGGATACAGACATCTTACTCATGGTGTAAATCCGTTGCTTAATGGTTAACTTGTACTTTAAACGAGAACCAAAACTTTAATGTGAATTACATATGTTTTGTCGAGTTTTAAGTTCTACTTTCTGTAATTTCTGTTAAACTAAACAAGTTAGCTCGCGTTCATTAGCATATCCCCACTATCTGCGCTCTCATTGGTAGACATCAACAGCGTTTCTGTCACACTATAACTATAACGTGTAAATCTTTTCACGTTACCCAAGTGGCATAAAACTCGAAGACACCAGAAACATACACATAGTCGCTTGTTAGGCAGCTTTCTGTGTAATAAAAGTCAAATTTAACACGGCTAAGCAGCGGAAGCGGAAAGTCTCGCTTCCCCAAGATTAACCAACGTTTCAAGATAATTGCCTCACATCCTGCTATAGCTACGTTATGAGCTAAAATACGAGCTGCATTGTACTACACAAACGATATGTGGTTGTACATACCAGTGAGTAAGTATATAAGCTCATGATATTATACATAAATAGGACACTAAACGTGGGTTTTTCCAGACATCCATATGCCTTACCACAACGACACGCATGCGCGTCAAACGCTCAATTCAAGACAGAAGGACGCGACAGTGAATTCGCTTGTTTCACACATAAGCTTTGATTGATCAAATAGAATGGTGACCGTGAAAGAAGAAGAGTAGAAGCGCAAGGACACGAGCGGACGGGATACTAGTGGGTGGCGGTAATGCACTATTTTGTTTGCCATCCGCCAATAAAATTTAAAAGAAGAAGAAGAAGAAAGAAAAAGAACACATACAGAGGGTTGGTGTGACAGTAGAGAATGCAAGGGATAGGGTGAGATGAAGGCAGATGATCCGCTGTGGTGACCCCCAGAGGGAGCAGCCAAAATATAAATAAGAACTGAATATACAACAAAACCAGGCTTCTGGTAAATGTCAGATTGTTTTCATTCAACGCATTTCCACAAAACACGGGGTGCCTTCTCTGCTTTTTTTCCCCTCTCATTTACCATGTCATTTAAAGAAAATGTAGCGTGATTTCAACAATTTGGTGATTAGTTTTAAATGTCAATTTGAGCAAATTCTGGTCAAAATAAACTGTGTGTTTACTAAATAATAAACACACTCGCTATTGAGTTTGAACAATCCTACCATACACATAATGTGTCAGCTTTTTCACTTGTAACACATTTAGCAGCTATTTAAAAACAAGTGATATGTCAGGTTAGTTATACAATACCCTGTTTCACCCTCCTTAGTTGGTCCATCAGCTGTTCAACCTTTGGTTCCCGCATTTCTCCACCTGATAAAGATGCATCAGCCTTCAGGTTTTGAAGTTTATCTGGATGCTGTGCAGCTTTGACTAGTTTACCTCCTTTCAGTGGTTTGACATTAAACATGTCCTCAATGCTGAATCCTGTCATGTAATAAAATAAAATGTTAGACACGTGAAAACTTGTTTCAGGTTTCCATAATGTTCTAACTTAATGTGCTGGTAATACACTTTATGGATTAAAGTATTGGGACACACCTTTTATTCACTGAAATCAGGTGTTTAGTTCAGTCTCATTGCCACACGTCTATAAAATTAGGCAGCTAGTCATGCAGCCTGCCTTTAAAAACATTTGTGAAAGAATGAGTTGTTCAAATGAGCTCATTGATTTCCAGTGTAGTACTGTAATAGTCAGTCGATGAATCTCTTCCCTCCTAGATCTTTCAATTCCAATTATAAATGGTATTATTGCAAAGTGGAAGCATTTAGGAACTACTCCAATCCAGCAACTCCATTCCAAACCTCTTCCAGCATTAACATCAGCACAAAAACTGTGCACTGGGGGCTTCATGGCATGGGTTTCCATCCCCAAACAGCTGCAATAGTGCTTGGTACATCATCAAGCCTGTACAGAGCTCTGACCTCAACGCTGGGGATGATCTAGAACAGAGACTGTGAACCAGGCCCTTTCAGCCAGCATCAGTGTCTGACCTCACAAATGCTCTTCTGAATGACTGAGTATCTTGTAGAAAGCCTTCCCAGAAGAGTGGAAGCTGTTACAGCTGCAAAGGGGGATTTAACATGGGATGGAAAGCTCCTGTAGGTGTAACGTGGAGGTAGCCCAATGCTTCTGTCCATAAAGGGCCACTATGAGAAATACGTAGCATATTTTGAGGTTACTCTTATTAGCCACATGTTTGTTGTAGGTTTTCTGTACGGGTGAAGTTTGAAGGGTGTTGAATAGAAGTAAACAGGTACAGATCTTAATCAGCCACCAGGAAACACTTGCTTAGTTTTAAGCTAACCTAAATAAAATGTCGAAGCTTCTCTCAGCTAATAGTGATTTTTGGAGAAACTAGCGACAGCAGCATAACTTACTTAACTGTGATATTCGAGGGATAAAATACTTATCGTTTACTTTCTGACTTTGGGGGTTATGAAGCCAGCATTTTTGGGAGATACTAACCGTATAAAAGACTGCTTGTTGGTTGTTTTCAGCCTGTGTAAACTAGCTACCGCAGTGACTCATTCTTCAGCGTGAACGCACACCGTCTTACCTTCTAAATCACTCATGTTTATACCGTCAGGGCCTGCTTTCCCTTAACTGTCCGACGGCTTCACTAACGTGCTAACCCTCTGACGTCAGACTCCGCTCCTCACCGAGGAGACGGCAGCACCAGCGCGAGCGTGAGACGCGCGTGCGCGGCATTGATATTTACAGTTGTTGAGGATAGGTTCAGAAGAGGGGTGACCATCAGCGAGCAGCAGTATGGATTCATGCCCAGAAAGAGTACAACAGATGCGATGTTTGCTTTGAGAGTGCTGATGGAGAAGTACAGTATAGAGAAGGTCAGAGGAGTTTCACTGTGTCTTTGTGGATCTTGAGAAAGCATATGATAGGGTGCCAAGAGAGGAACTGTGGAATTGTATGAGGAAGTCAGGAGTAGCGGAGAAGTATGTGAAGGTGGTGCAGGACATGTATGAGGACAGTGAGACAGTGGTTTGATGTAGGGTAGTGACTGATGGGTTCAAGGTGAGAGTTTGGATTACATCAGAGATCAGCTCTGAGTTCTTTCTTATTTGGAATGGTGATGGACAGGTTGAGAGATGAGGTCAAGCAGAAGTCTGTAGATTATGATGTTTGCAGACCACATCTGGAGTGAGAGTAGGGAGGAGGTGGAAGAGAGCCTGGAGAGGCGGAGGTAAGCACTGGAGAGAAGAGGAATGCAATGTCTGTGAATGAAAAGGAGGCAGGTGGGATGGTGAAGATGCAAGGAATAGAGGTAGTGAAAATGGATGAATTTTAATACTTGGGGTCAGCCATTGAAAGCGATGGAAAGTGCACAAGAGTGGTGAAGAGAGTGTGAGCAGGTTAGAGTGGGTGGAGAAAAAGATGCAGAGATTTTCACTGTAAGTGACCAGGATTATAAATGAGAATATCAGAGAGACAGTTTAGGTTGAGAAGTTCGGAAGCAAAGTCAGAGAGGCAAGGCTGAGATGGTTTGGATATGTAGAGCGAATAAATAGTGGATATATGGTACAAAGGATGTTGTTAGGTGAGCCAGGCAAGAGGAAAAGAGGAAGACCTCAAAGAAGGTTCATGGATGTAGTGAAGGGGGACATGAAGAGTTCTGGTGTGACAGAAGAGCATGCAAGGGATAAGGTGAGATGGAGGCAGATGATCCGCTGTGGTGACTTCTAATGGGAGCAGCCGAAAGAAGAAGATTGATTTATAGTTAAAATTTATTTCTAAGTTATAGTTAAAAGGTTACAGATTAAAGTTATAGCTGAAAACCAGAGTGTAATGCACTTGTTTTCCCTGCTAATTATGTTTGTATACAAATGTTTTTATAATAATGAATAACACACACAGGAACACCACAAGCTGAGTTTCTACCAAGTGCAATTTCTACTCAAAAAATTCAAGGGAACACTTAAATCATGTTAGATCTTGATGAATGAAATATTTAAGTTGGAATTCTTTACTGATATGTTGTGCAATTTGTTGAGAACAGAAAGATGTGACTACAGCAAAACTCAAAGTAGAAAATGAACTCTGGCTGATCCAACTTGTTTCATAATGTTAATTAGTGTCAAGTGTCTGTATGCATCCCTGATGAGATGGTATGGTGTCCTAGGTGATCTCCCAAACCTGGATCAGGGCATCAGTGTGCTCCTTGACACTGTGGCACTATTTGACTGCATCAGATGCACTGATTCATCTAATCTTAGAGTTTCTTAGTTGGATTCATGTCTGGGAAATATGAGGATCAATGTCTTTATCATATAATGAAGTGTCTAAACTAGTCTCATGAGGCTGGGCACTGTCTTTTACCAGGACCCACTGCACCAGGATAAGATCTGACAAATGGTTAGTGAAAAGGACACTAGCAAAAAGCAAAATTCGAGAAAAGCTTGGCTGACCAAAGCCTGATATTGTTTCATTAGAAAAATGTCTTTAGTACAGCCTAATTTTAAGCACCTGAAATACAAAAATCAACACACAAATCTCAACCTTTTATTCACGGTATCATTTTAATGAAAAGCCAAAGCTGTGTAGGGGAATTCAGTTCAATTTTGATGCAAATATACAATGCGAACACACCTACAAAGCTCAAAATTGACTATCTATACACATCAAACCACTAAAGAGATCTATATACACTTACATTGGTTGGATACAAACACAATAATTAAAAAAAAAGGTCTAATAGGGCTGTAATATAACAGTGTCCCCAAATCAAAAGCTGCTGTACTGTGTGCATTTTCATGCAAATAAGGAAAGGGTCATGCAAGTGGTGAAAATAAAAAAAAAGAGAATAAAAATATTCATGTTAAACATAACTTCAATGTGTTTGCATGTAGGAGTATTTTGGTTTTAAGTACACCAAGATTTCTTTTGAGAGTTTCAGTTTAAGCAAGAGTGCATCCCCAGTGTGTGACAGGTTCAAAATCTAATTATGTAATAAGTCTCACATCAAATTCAGAGAAACCCTGGTACCAAGTTTACAGTTTGATTTCGTTCAAACCTAGTGACTGCCCACTTCACATAACTTTTTAGAAAATCAGCTTTTTCAAAATAAAAGTGAACAGAAATTCTACTACTTAGTATTATTAGTTGCCATGAGAGAAAATAAATAAATACAACAGTAAGTCTTCACATTAATGACCAAACAAGAGGGAGTGTGAGGAAAGTAAAGGAAAAAAAAAAGAAACAGCTTTGGATTTACACTAACAATTTCAGAACAAAAAACCTCCTTTTGAAAAGATATTCTGTAAGAATATATCAATTTATGTTTCTCATATACATCCAATGCTAAGCTTCATTCTTATGGCATTAAAAGATATTCATCGCTGGACAGGTCTAAGTTACTCACTCCAGCATGCCTTTAGAGGTGGTGGGGGATACTGCCATCATATAGAGTAAAACACAGAATTATTTACAGCTGTGACAAGCAAGCCAGATGCATTCCTCTGGTAGTTGTTGAAACCATACCACAACTTCAGTTGTGTTTCCATTTTTGCCATGCAGTTACTTCACACCAGCAGGCGGAAAAGGAAGTATACAAGTTTGTGAAAACAGACAGATTAAAAGGGCAATGGCATTTCAAACACTAACTTCTCTTCAGGCCAAGCTGGCTGGCATCAACATTAGCGTAATCATGTCCGCTCTTTTTCTATTTAACCTCTGCAGCAAGGCCAGGCTGAGAGCCAAGCACCCACAGGTTTTCATGTTTTGTTCTGTATGTGCTGAGCCATATGGGAAGTTGAGGTGTAGGTAATGCAGACATAGCCATCTGTGTTAGTAGAAGCAGAAGACAGTTAGAGCAAGCACAATGGTCAAAATTGAGGACAGAATATTATGGTCTGTCATTCATGGCAATATTTTTATCGGAATGAATAAATAGTGCCCCTCTCAGCTGACTGTTATGACTGGCAGCAACATCTCCACAGCATCACTACTTCTTAAAAACAGAACTCTGTGTGATGGGAGAGGAAACCAAGGGGATCAAATAAAGTGAAACGAGTCAGAGAGATGGGGCATGTTAGCATCACAACAAAGGGAGGTGTTCTCCCTCTCCCAGCTGTTCTCCTGAAGGTGCAGCCTCAGTCGCGGGAGCGTCCCACAATTGCCAGGATGTAGAGGAAAATGTTGATAATATCAGTGTAGAGGTTGAGGGCAGCAAATATGTACTCCTCTGGACTCAGGGCCAGCTTCTTGTTGCCCAGGAGAAGCTGAGTATCAACAGCCAAAAACTGCACAGAGAAGAGATGGAATTAGTCACTTTAAAAGATGAGATTTAAGATTAACACACAAAAATGTAATTTATCAGTTGCCATTTCAAGTATTAATATAGCATTCTCCAAATATATTAATATACTGTCACAAACTAAGGCCATAAATTCATTCCTGGTGGGTGGTGGACTCTGCTAGGGCTGTCCTTGGTCACCAATTCAATTCATAATTTTTCCATGGACAGAATTTCTTATCAAGGGGCAGAGGTTGTCGGGTTTGGTGGTTGAGATTTTGTCTCTGCCTGCTGCAGCTCATGTGGTTCTGTTGGCTTCATCAAATGATGACCTCCTGCCTACACCCATGTGAGGAAGCTAGGATGGGAACTGGCACCGCCAAGTCTGAGGTCATGTTTCTCACTCAGAAAGGGGTAGTGCCCACTCAGGGTTGGGAACAAGTTGCTGCCTCAAGTGGAGGACTTCAATTATCCCAGGGTCTTGTTTAAGAGTAAGGAAAGGAGGGTATTGTCATACATATCTAACATTCCTTTTAAGGATCCCATGTATTATCCAACCCCGGCCTCCACTTTAAAGGGACCACTCTTTGGATTCACTACGCTGTTTTTATATTGTAGTGGTTTACACATGTTCCTGGTTTACAAATGGGAAGTGACACAACCAAAGCTTTGGGGTCACAAACCAATGTACTCCTGGTGCTGATGCCATGACAGGATAAATGGGAGGATAGCATCAGGTGGGGGATCCGGTATAAAATCTGTGCCAAATCACATATCTGCTATGGTGACCCCTTGGGGGGGGGGGGGGGGGGGGG
>VUQH01020580.1:0-19409 GCA_015106775.1 Etroplus canarensis | reverse complement strand
CGAGTGAGCCTGGAGGTTATCAAAGAGTCCACTGAGGAAACCCCATTCACCCATGACTGCAGCACTGTCAGGTCTTTCTTCTGAGAAGTCTGGAGGCTTATTCACCCGTCCGTCTCAGAGCAAATGCTGTCTTTGATTAAAAAAATGAAACTAAAATGGATTTTAATAACCAAAGTTTATGACTCACAGTGAAACTGAACCTACCAAATCTGATCAAAGGTGGATTCAGGGTTTATGCCCCTTACGTGCTGAGTTCATATTCCAATAACCTAAAACCAAAAATGAAACAATACATAAGAATGTGCAAAAACAGCAATTCAAGGGCATCAATAAAGGCATAAAACAACAACCTGCAATAAATCCTTATTTCTTTTGCTTTCAGTTAATTCATTATTTCAAATAAAATGTGATTAGGAGAAATATTGTAAAACCGATGACTGACATTTCAACTCAATAAGGATAGTCTCAATCACCTACAAGTTGCTTCTCATGGAACTATATATGGTTGAACAACTCCGCAACATTTCAGAAATGCCAATGACAAGATGATACAACAGGTTGAACATGGATTAATCTGCCACGTTTTGAGAAAGGCATTACTTACCTCTTTCAAAAGCCTTAAACTCCTGTTTTGACAAGTTTTTGTCTTTTACCAGATATATGCTTGACTCAATGGGATAATTTAAACACAAACCATATAATAAGGCACTGTGCTCATGCTCATACCATCCCGCAGTATATTCTTCTCAGGCTCTCCGCGCACAAGGTTAGCCCATGCTTATAATTGAGAGGGCGGCAACAGTTTAGGAAATTCCTGCTATGTCCTAATCTGTACCCATCAAGCCCCCAACAGGAGCGTGTTTACTCAAGAGAGGCAAACTCTTGATGAGCATTTCAAAGTGTTTCCTAAATGGCAGGAAGGATCTGTTTTAAGTTGTACCACCAGTTTCCCAGGTCACAAGGGATAACATGAGAACTCGTATCAAAAATAAAAATTGCACTTGTAATTTTACTTTATTTAGTCAGCAATCACCATTAAAGCAGATTTTATAGTTGCTGTTTTGAAGTTCAAGCTTTCTTAGATTATGTAAGCAGTAAAAATGTTATGCTTGCTTACCAGTCACAAGTCCATTGTTGCACTGAAAAATTAGATAAGGAAGCCTTTTAATGGTATAAAAGTCTAGCTATAAAATCTTATGATGTGGTAGTAAGATATCACTCACCCATACAAATTTCTCAGTGATCTATTCTCATAAACTTGTGGAGCTACAATGTGATCACTTTGGCCCTCCCACATACCATTTGAATATTACTAAAGAAACATAACATAACCCAGTGTCACTGTAGGCACAATCAGTGACATTTTTCAGTAAACAGCAGCCTTGAACAAGCTGTTGATGACTCCAAACGCACGCTACAATCAGAACAAACAAGTCAACTTTATTTTTTAAGCATATAAAACGAACAGCCAGTCAAATATTTACAGGACAAAACAAAACATAAACAAGTGGATTACAAAACACATTTCAAGAACCTAAGAGTAAGTAATCCTAAAACTAGACTTGTGTACAGATACAACAGCAAAACTAACTTTTCTCTGCTCTTTGAAAGGATAAGGAATTTTTTAAACGGTCTAAGGTCCATGTAAAATGCAGTACGCGTAAAAACAACTGAGCTTCAACAGTTAAAAGCAATACAGTATCAACTGCAAGGAACACTGCAAATTTATGAACAATGTTTCAGGAACTTGCAAAAGAATATTTAAAAGTCTTCATCTGAGTCTGAGTCCAGGTTGTAGGTGACAGGTTTTCGGGCACGGGAGGGCTTATTCCGCGGAGCTACGGCTGCAGGAGCCGCTTCTTCGTTGTCTGAAACCTGGAAGCTGTCATCCTCTTCCCACTTCTTGCTCTTCTACAACAGCAAAGGAAATATTCAGACATGAAATGTTTTAATGAGGATGCTGCTGCCACAAGAACAGATACAGCAAATCTTTGACACCTTTTGAATAAATCTTTACAACACTTCTGCCTTGCAGAGAATCATTTGTACTTTCGTGTCAAGTCTTATTTCAACCCTTACCATTTACTAAGCTATTTTTATTCTATTTGCTTTATTAAATATACTGAGTCATTTTACTTTACAGAGCCAATTTATTGTATAATATTTAGCCCTTTCAATGCAGTTGTGAAAAACTAAGTACACCCAGTAAAGTAGAAAAACCTTCAGCAGGAATAACTTCAAGCAATCAGTTTCTGTAGGACTTCATCAATCATGTGAGAGACATGATTGTGGAGAAATTTTGGTTCACTTGTTTTTACAATTTTGCTTCAATTCAGTGAGGTTTGTGGCATTTGATTATGCATGGCTCTGCCGCAGCATTTCAGTTTGGTTGAGGTCTGGACTTTGAGCCATTGCAACACCTTGTTTGTTTTCTTTTTTAGCCATTCTGCTGTAGATTTGCTGGTGTGCTTGAGATCATTGTACTGTTGTATGATCTAATTTTGGCCAAGCTTTAGGTGTAGGACAATTGGGCTCACATTTGACTATAGAATACTTTGGTATAACAAAGGAGTTTATGGACATTTCAATGACTGCAAGGTGCCCAGGCCTTACAGTTGCAAAACAAGCCAAAAATCACCACCACACCACCACTGTGCTTGATAGTTATGAGGCATTCGTGCTGATATGCTGTGTTTGGTTTTTGCCAAACACGATTCTGCACGTTATGGCCAAACATTTCCTCTTTGGTCTTGTCTGTACACAGGACCAGAAGTCTTGTGGTTTGTTCAGATGCAATTTTGCAATAACTTTTAGGCATTTTGCGGCTTCTCTGAAGATTGTACTGACTATCCACTTCTGGGATGACCGGCAGCTGTCTTGTATGTTTACCCCTTGTGAGTAATCTTTTTCCACTGCAGAATGATGGACTTCAAATTGTTTGGAAATGGCCTCATACCACTTCCCAAATTGAGGGGCAGCAACAAATGCTTCTCTATCATTACTGTCGTCTTTCCTCCTTGGCATTGTATCAACACACATGAATAATCCAGTACAGCAAACTGATAGAACCTCAGCTTTTATAGAGGTGTCAACACTTGCTGATGATCAGTTAATCAGGTGCAATTCATCAGAAGCACCTGGCTGCAATTTACCCCCTTAATTCCTATGGAAGCAGTAAGGGTGCATAGAGTCCTGTGAAAACCTTCTTTTTCACATGACTGCAGTAATTAAATGTATTTTATTTAGGCCTATTACTTATTGAATGCCTATATTTTTTTTAGTTAAATTGAGCTATTTTGAGTTACTTTCATCTTATTAAGACATTTCATTTGTCAAATTTTGATTTATTTCTTTTGAGCCTTTTATTAGGTTTTGTTTATGGTTTGGACTAATTTACCACAGGAATTTCCGAATAAATATCTTATCTTACAATACAGAAAAGAAAATCTCTAAAATATCCCGGCTGTTCAGAGTTCAGTGTAAAAACTGACCTTGTTGATAGCAGTTGTCTTGGCTTTGAGACGTGACATGAGGTTGTCTGAGGAGCTGTCAGAATCATCACTGAGGTCCTTTTTCCGTTTCAGAAGAGGTTTCGCTTTTTTGACTTGAGCTTTCACTTCACCCTCTGAGTCACTGGAGTCAAATGAAGGGACCTTCTTGGCAGTGCCAGTGCTGGATGCAGGTTTGGGCTTAGAGAGAGCTTCCAAGATAGATGGCTGCTTCACATCTAGAAAAAAATAAACCATGCCAAATATGAATATGAATGCATGAGAAAAGGATACGCATAACTTTTGTTTTTAGCAGTCATGTAACAACGTGGGCTTACAAGAAATATTTGTATAAAAAAAAGTGTATATTGTGATTTTCATAAAACCAACTAAGCATCTGAGTTACAAATACAGCACAGTAAGCTGTCTGTAACTAGGTCAAACAGACGTGTGTTAATACCCGCAGCCTTCTTGGATGCAGCTGGTTTCTTGGCAGCGGCAGGTTTCTTTGGTGCAGGCTCTTTGGTTTTACGTTGAGCTGGTGCCTTGGATGCTGGTGCCGGATCATCTGACTGAGCTGTGAAGTTCCACAGAGAGAATATCTAAACCTCAGAAACCTCGGAGCTAACATTTTTCAGACTCATTACCCTGGCAATCTGTGGTGAAAATACTTACAGCTCGACTTGATGTCTGTTTTTTTAACCGTCGATTTACTCTTTGCGGCCTTCTTCCTGCACAGAAAAGGCAACGTTTGATTGAAGCTACATAAAATAACCTGGAAAAGTTGCATTTTGTTCAAGTCATCTGTTGTCTCATTCTCACATGGGTTCTGGTTCTTTGGGAGGCAGGGATGGAGACTTCACATCACTGTCAGACATAGTGCTGGGCTCTGGGGCAAAGCTTGTATCATCATCACTGATGACAGCTTTCCTTTTTGGAACGTCTTTCTTCCCCCAGTCATCAAATTCATCTTCACTGTCAGACATGCTGTACTTCACCGTGGCTTAGGCATTACAAAAAAGAATGGGTAGCTTTAGTAATGCTGTCTTTTGTTTTTTGTTTGTTAAAGAAAAAATGAACCTGAGAAGCTGATTACTCACAAATTCAGGAAACATTTCTGGCATGTTTAAATGTGTGACATATTGCGCAGATAACTGAAACAGCAGCGATAGCGGTCTGGTTCATCAAGCAGATTCACCTTTAGTTTTACGTTCCATCCGCTCCCTGGGGACTGCCACTTCCTCTGCCTCCATTTCACTGTCAGACAGACCATCAGCCTCATCATCTGACCACGGATTTTTCTTAGGCTTCTTGGTAACAGGCTTGAACTGAAGAGTGGTCTGCTTGCCAGTCTTTGATACTGTCGCACATAAGAAATGTGTTTCTTGATGACCATTAATAAAAACAATCTGTTATTTTACTGCCACTACTATCACAATTCATTTATGATTGCAAACATTTTTAGTGCTCTGATATGCTCCAATATCCATATAAGGCTAAACACTGAGTATACAGTCAAACTGAACAGTGCAGGGAACTTCAGAGAGTTTCTATACTGCTGTACAATCTTGATGTGATTGAGAATGTATGCAAACTATAATGCAGCCAACAACATTTACATGATTTTGTCACACGGGCACTGACTGCATTTAGTCGATATTCTGCAAAAATCCAGTCGAAGTCTAGCAGCTTTGAAGTCAGTTTGTATTCATGATCAAGATGTTTATTGATTGTATATCATTATGTTAACATGTGGCAGGTTTAAAATTTGAAAAGTAAATCTTAATTTTTGCTCCAGCAAGAGTTGTGGAGGTTGACAAGTCTGCAGAATGTGTACTATCCCAGGGCTGCCACTAGAGATCACAAAAGAGCCACTGGTTCCTTTTTACACTGGTAAACAGAGGCATATGATTATACTTAAAATGCCATCCAGCTGTCATTTTTACCTTTCTCCTTTGCTTGTGTCTTATTTTTCTTGCTCAGCCGTGCAGCTAAACCCGTATCCTCAACTGGTTCTGCATTTTCTGTATTCTCTGTAGTTTCTGCATCCTCTCCAAACTCCATCTTTATCACCACACCTTCACTCTTTAACGACAGAAATGAGGTCAAGGGAAATGTTACAATCAACCTTCAGAACAGTTATCTTTCAGAGCTCTGATGTTCTGAGTTCATTAAACACAACTGGGTTTGTTTAATCACATATGAGAAGACATACCTTTACTTTCTTGCCTCTCTTGCCCTCTCCTTTCTTAAGATCAGCCTTTCTGTTAGCCTCAGCTTTCATGGTGCTGGTAACACGTGGAATAACACGACGACCCTGTGGTGTGGGCAAGGTCTCCTGCTTCACCTTTACTGCTTTGCCTTTTCCAGTTTTTACAGGCATGATAGCATTCTCTTTTTCCTTTGCCTCAACACGCTAAGCACAAGAGTAAAAAAGGAAAAAAAAAGAATAAAAATCAGAAGATAGGTCAAGAAGAAAAGGTCTGATAACTGGATATAATGCTTGTTAAAATGGAAAACTTTATCTGATGCACATGATGTACTTATGATTGGATGTAGAGCAAAAACAAGAGGTAGAGCGAAAGAGCCAATACCGCGAGTTCCTCAGAAAAAGCAGCAAGGTCTTCCTTCCACAGATCTGCTGGGCTCTTTTTCTTTAGGGTGTTCAGCTCTGTCAGCTAAAGAAGAGTAGTTGGGACAAAAACAGAAAGTTAACGAAAGTCTTCCCAATTTAAAATTTCAATTTCTGGTTTAAACTTTCAGTAAGTCTGCGACATGGATGAAATGCTCACCTTAGCGTCCCTCTGCTTACACAGCTCCTCTTTCTTCTCTTTGGTTAGGAACCACATGGGCATGCTGAGCAGGTAATTGTAGTCCGGTCCACTGGTGTCCTCTTTCTCGGCTCCATCCTCCTCCTCCTCGTCCTCTACCTCCTCCTCATTCTAAGAGTAAATACATCTGATTATTTAGCATTCCTCTTTCTTGTAGGTGGAAAACCATTTGAATCAGAAAGTCCTACCTTCTCTTGAGCCTGTTTCCAAGCCTTGACTGGGTCAGAGTCGTAGCCCATCTGCTGCAGCATGCGAATCAGTTCCTTTTTTGGCTTGTTCTCTACACACATATGGACAGTATTAAAAGTTCTAATCAAGGAATAACCAAACTCATTCTAGATCTGGATAGTTATTACAGTTAATAAAAACTCCAGAATATGTTTCCAAGTCAAAATGTAAATAGCTATATCAGAAGATACAGTGATAAAGTGTATTGTTTACTGATTTTCTTTACTGTTGGTGAAAAGTAATACTACAACACAAGAACTAAAAGCCAACTTTAAACTTGGTACTAACCAATGACCAAGGTGCCCTGAATTTTCTCCAGGATGAAGCGAGCCTGGTTGGTTAGCTTGGCACTCTCTGCCCCCAGCAGACCTGCCAACCAGTCCTTTCTTAGCACATAGTACTTCATCCTCAATTCAAAGAAATCCTTGAGAATATCCTGTACAAACTCATACTTTTTCAGACTGCCCACATGGTCAAACAGAACCTGAATAAAAAAAAAAACCAACAAGAGGGAGAAATAATGTTCCGGCCAGTTTGGAGCCAGAGATTTTATAGGAATGGACAGAAACACACAATTCATCCTGCTGTGGGTGGATGCGCATATACAGCAGTTATTACCATAGAATTGCAGGTGAGTGGGCTCTGTAGTTTGAAGACTTTATGGAGGCCAGCAGCTTCAGCCCCCCTTAGCTTCTCTTCTGTCATCTTGACCACAAAGCGCACTGTGGTGTCAGTGTGGTAGTCCTTGTAGTCTGTGATGAGAGCAGGAACCTTGTCTGTACCATTCAGCATTGGCTCCAGCACATTCTCTTTGTAGGCCTAGACCAGAAAGTACATGACATGGCATGGCAGGAGTTAAAAGTCTAAAAAGTACGTGAAATGACTAAGATTGCATTGTTTGAGTCAGTCTAATAAACAGTATTGTTAGACACTTGAATCTCTCTCTACCAAATTGGAAGTAACTTTAATAACCAACCTGGGTCCAAGACTTGACAGGCAATTCAGAGATTTCAATGGTGGTCGAATCGATGATGGCAATCTCGCCACTATTCATGTACTGGTTATCCATCACCTGCTCAATTGTGCCCCTGAAGCCTTTGTAGCTTGGAAGCTGTGGAAGAAGAAAAAAGCACACTTGTCAGTTTTGTATGACAGATCACCCAACATGGCAGATCTCAGAAAGCTACTCTCTGTTCTCACCATGGGTAGAGGTTCCTCGCCACTGAGCATACGGTGGATGTTGTTGATGATCTCACGTACATCATAGTTGGGAATCTTGCTGGCCCAGCCTGTGCCGATGCCTTCGGAACCATTCACCAGCACAGTGGGGATGATGGGAATGTACCATTCTGGCTCCACACGCTGGTTGTCATCATAGTTGTACTTAAGCAGGTTATCATCCACAGCTGGGAAGACAAGGCGAGCGAGGGGGCTAGGAGTAGAGTGTTGGGAGAATGTCAGTTAATCACTGAGTAAGCCATGAACCATGAAAAGAACCCTTCCCACTTTCTTAAATTCATGAAATGAGTGCACGATGTCAGCAGCTTTAGAACCGGGGTTTTCAAACTACAGCCCGTGGGATAACAGCAAATCTTGGTAATTTTACCCAGACCCTCCTACCCCCACCCTTCAGCGTGATAAGAAAAGAATACACTTTTGTTCATGTCATTGTCCCACAGTTCATGTCACACTAGGATATAGCCACACCAAAAAACAAACAAACAAAAAAACAGCAGAGCATTTATTTTCAGTTTCTGCTTTTCCAGGCAAAAGTCAACATTTGATTGCTGCAGCTTTGGGAAATTTTGCTGACCTGAGCATGGTGAAGATGTATCGAGGGCTGGCAGAGTCCTTGCCACCATGCAGCCTGGTTCCAAACTGTCCCAGGGGCTGCAAGAGGTTCAAGTTGTTGCTTCCCACAAAGTTCTGGGCCAAACCAATGATGGTCATCATCAGAGAGACCTAAAAACAGGAAAGAATTTAAGTCAATGTAGTCAGCATTGCTCACCAAGAATGATTCAATTTCTTCCCAAGTTGCTTACTACCTTTCAAATTAATATAAAAGTTGATGGCTAACAACATACAGTGTGCAAATGCAAAATACAGAGCAAGCTAATTAAAAAAGGGGGACATTTTTGTCCCTAAAAAATAAAACAGCAGGCTAATCTTTGGAATTTAGGCCACCTCACCTCTCCATGGTGGTAGGCTGACATCTCAGCCACTGAGCCTGCCAGCTGTGCCACTTTCACCTCTCGCTTGTCATTCCTCTTGAAACAACAGAACAGCACCTTTCTCTGACCTGGTTTCAGACCTGACATACACACAAATGCATACAGGCATTAGACCAGTGGTTCCCAACCTTTTCAGCCAACATAACCCTTCAATCCTACCTCAGGAAAACCTTTCCTCTAATACATGTCCAAATAAGTTAAATTTAACACTGGATGTGGACAATTTTCAGCTTACTATTTCTCTATTATAACAGTTTCAGCTGTCCATAACTATCAGCTTCTTCATCTTCTACTTTAAGCTACTACTCTGTTTAAGAGTGATTGATTTAAATACACTTAGTTATCAATTTCACTTTCTTATCCATTATGTTTAGCTAACAGTTACACCTGTTTATCCATATTGTTAGTTCAAATTTTTCTAGCCATATTTTTAGCAAAAATATTTTACAAGGTCTTTAATTTTAACTAGCTACTGTATTTAATCTGTTTATCCATCAATCCTATTTGTTTGTTCATAATACTACATAATAATTTCATCTGTAAGCAATACTTCCAGCGAGCTGTTTTAATTATTTAATTTTTTTACTATTACCCACGTATTGTAATCATTTGTGCATTCTGCTTTTTAAGCTTATCATCCATTAATTTTATCTAAATAACTTTTCTGTTTAAACTTCAGCTCTGCTCACATCTTAAAGTAAGTGAACTAATCTTTCCATGTACCCCCAGCTACTACAAAAGTCCCAACTGGACTACCTGTACCTCTGGTTGGAAATCACTGCATTAAATGTAGTTCTCTACACCTACAATCAATTGTGTGTTTCTTAGTTTCTTGTAGTTAGTGTGCACAATTATTTTACACACCATCCACCAGACAGGGAATGGACCTCTCATTGTCAGAGTTGGAGAAAAGCACCAGCTCCTTGTTGACAAAGTCGTTGTAGGAGAGGGACTTGGTTGACTGACCGTACAGGTACTCCTGTGAAAAGACAGTAACAGTCAAACTTGACAGAACAGTTCTAAACCATATACATTCACTAATGGTTGGGACATTACCTCAGGCAGGTTGTGCTCTCTGCGCTGGCGCCTGTTGTTCATGAAGTTGGTGAGCCACTCTTTTCGCTCATCCACTTTCTTCTTGCTAAAGGCCTGGCCAAAGGACATGAAAATAATTTTAACACACCCAATTATTAAAATATAAACAGTCCAACTACTAGCTACAAGAGGTTTAAAGACCTAGATTAAATATGATGAGAAAAATGAGGAATAATCCAGACAGATGGGTAAGATCTTACAAGGGTGATAGCTTCATCGTCTTCAGGTCCAGAGTACTTGAATGGGATACGGTGTCTCTGCATGTCAGAGAAGTACTCCTTGGCTTCCTGTGATGTGCTGGTTCCCAAACCTAGATGGATAATTTCCACAAAGGAGATCATATAAGTTACAGAAAATAATAATAGAAATTCTAACCATGACACTGACAATTGACATTGTTGGTTGCTTACTTGTCTGTTTTACTACCACACAGGGGTTTATAACAAACCTTTGTAGTATTTTATCTTCCAAGATTTGTGGTTTGGCTGGCTCTCCTTCCATGCATTGAATTCAGGAATACTGTAGAAAGACAGCTGAGTTTTCTTGAAAGATGCCTGAAGAGGGAACAATAAAATGTTAGTAAATGTCAGTAATCGCTTTTACAAAATAAGAAATAAAAAATTAAGTTATTTATGATCAGAAAGGCGTCAACAGTAGCCTTCCTTTAAAAATACATTCAGCTCTAATTATTCTGTGGTCATGACAGCAGATGGCAATATAGTTACAAAATTCCAACATGGCACACATTCAGAAACATTACAAGCTTCTGACTGAGCATGCCTCTTTTGAATCATTGAAAAAGAAAAAGAAAGCAAAGACATTTAGATTGTAGAGAATGTCGCTGTTTAACCTCTTGCTTTACCCCTAAGGGCTCGCCTTAGCAGATGAATATAAGTGATTTGGCACAGATTTTTAAGCTGGAAGACCCCCTGACACAAACCTCCCATTTATTTGGGCTTATGACAATCTTGTGATCCCTTTAGGCATAAAGTCACCCATGTCTGAATGACAAAATGAGAGCCTGTGTACCTTGATGATAGGGGTGATGAACTCTTCCAGGAAGTTATGGCGCAGCAATGATGGCCAGTTATGGTGAATGAAATTAATCAACAAGCCCTTAATGTGGGAGCCATCTTGATCCTGTCAAAATCACAAGAATACAGGTCAGTTTATACATATTAGAATAACTAGTTAAGATCAAAAGCAGAATTGCATGACAACTTTGATTAAAAAAACTTCAACACTTAGAGAGGCATTGAGATGATTTAAAAAAAGAGTTAATACGGGGCTCCATTTTCAGCGATCCTTTCAGGAATTTCACATCTGATTTAAAACAATACCTGGATCTCTGACACATGTGAGAAAAGGTATTGTACATTGTTATTACCGAATCCCACAAAGGCCCTAAAGCTTTTTTCACTAGAATGTGACTACCATGAGCAATGGCAGGCAAATTCACAAGCCTTGTTTACTGTATAAAATGCACTCCAAAGATCATCTGAGGCTCATGTGAAGCTTCAGCTGCCCCACTAAAGTGAGTCATATCTTTCAAAGACATATTTGGTGCAAATTAGTTAGTAGTTCTCTGCACAGCTGTGAGGAGGATATCAATATGGAGAGAAGCACAAGTTATAGCAACAAACACCTATTCTCACATAGATACACACAGCACACAGAAAAATTGTGAAAAACATCATGACTAAAAATAAGACACTGAAAAAACATAAAGGTAAAGTGAAAATAAAGAGCAAAATCAAACCAAACACCTGATCTGTCATGATCATGATCTTGCCATAGCGTAGACTCTTAAGGGATTCTGGGTCGCTGTAGTTCTTCTTGTACTGAAGACCCAGGATCTTGATGATGTTGTTGATCTCAGCGTTTTCCATAATCTGAGGAACAATTTTTACTATCAAGTTTTTGTTTTGGTCCAAACACGATAGATAGAACATTACAAATATGTCTGCATGCCCCTTTTGGCACCTGCCGCAGTAGTTTGCTACCATCTACAGACTGAACCAAATGTTGTTGAGCCTAACCTGTTTGTGTGAGGCCTCCCGGACGTTGAGCATTTTTCCTCTGAGAGGGAACACACCGTAGCGGTCCCTTCCGACCACTCCCAGCCCAGACACAGCAAGTGTCTTGGCTGAGTCTCCCTCTGTAAGAATCAGCGTGCAGCCAGTGGAATTCTTCCCACCTGTTAGAAATCATAGTAATAGATGACTGCAGCCCATGCGCATTCTTGTGATGCTAAACTGTACCAAATGTGGCTCATCTTACCTGCATCATTGGCATCATCCAGTTTTGGAACACCTTTAATTTTTGTGTGTTTAACAGCTGAACATTTCTTGTTGAGCTGGGACTGAGCCTTGAACTTCACCCAGTTCATGATACTTTCCACAATCCCACAGGATGTAGCCTATGAAGAACAGAAGATGAAGACCAGTTAGCGAAATCTGAACAATTATACCTCAGAGGAATGCAGTGCTGGTGGGTTTTTGTCAGCACCTGTTTAATGAACTTGTCACTGAGGGGACAAGTAGACCCAAAGCTTTTCTGTTGCAGAGTCATGTTCTCTTTGGTCTGAGAGTCAAAGGTGGGGTTTTCAATCAGGCAATTGACAAACAGCCACATGTGGTTCTTCACCTAGATTGAGATGAAGCAAAGCATATTTAGTTAAGCATTTTGTTAATAGATTAAGGAATTTAAAAAATAAAAACACTAAGATATGAGTAAGACAACTTTACTTGGAAAGGCTTTACTGCAACCCCAGCTTTGTTCTTCTTCTTCACCACTTCTATGAGTTTGCTAATCACCTGGTCAGCCACATAGTCAATGTGTCTGCCTCCCTAAAGTCCAGAGGACAAAAATAAGATCCCATTTAGACAATAAATTCAATAAGTCTTAATCATAGTGACACAAAGTGGCTAGAGTGCAGCTAGACATGTGCTTTGCTGCCAAAAGAGCCCAGCCTACTAGTTGAGTCAGCCTTAGATTGTTTCAGAGCTGCCCTCAGATGCACATTTAAACAGAGCTGACAATACAAGAAAAACATTATAGTTAAAGCATCCCAATTTACTTTCACATTTCAATTACTGATCTGGCATAGAGGTCACAGTGTACACCAATTCATAACTAGGTATACATACATACAATAAGTGCACTAGAACTAATCTAATACAATTAGATTTTACCTTAGTCGTTGCAATGCTGTTGACAAAGCTGACTTGCTGGAAACCCTTTTCACTCATGGTGAGGCAAACCTCCCAGCGCTCATTAACAGTCTCATGGATAACAGTAAGGGGACCACCTAGCTCATCCACCTTGTCCTTCACATACAGGTCCACATAGCTCCGGAATCCTGTAATCTTAAGTGCAAAAGCCATTGTCTTAGTAACTTATCCTGGCATTTTTTCACCACATGCCACCTTTGATAGAAACACATATGATTTGGTCTGCTAACCTAACACACATTTCAAGAAATGCAGCATGCAGAAATAATTTTAAATAGGGGTACACAAAAACTTAGATTAGGGAAATTTTAGGTTTAACTTTGTGGACGACATCTTTAGTCAGCAATGTTAAACTTCATTTTAAATATAATCAATATCTTTAAAGGTCTAATAACATTAATTCCTAAACTATTGAGTCACCTGATAGATAGGCATGTGATAGATGGCACAGCAATTGGGACAAAAGTTAAAGAGAACAGTAACTTACTGGCAGCTTCTTGCCATTAAAGTAAACCCGCACACCCTTAGTAGATCCAGCAATATCATAGGCCCTTCTGGTCATCAGAGCCACTGTGTCTTTGTCCAAGATGCTCATCTTAAACTTGGGTAGATCTGGTCTGAAGGTGATGCAAGTGTATTCCTCTCCGTCAAAGGGTTTGATGTTAGCTTCTCCTGCTCTGCCCATATTGTCATACCAAGTCTGTGGAAAGCATGAAAATATGGGCACAATGGAAAATGACATTCTCCCCTTACAACAGGTAAAAATTAAAGGGGGAAATTCAACTCTTCTTCTGTCCTACCTGCTTGAAGCACTTCCTTGACTCTTTACAAGCAGTCTCTACAGTGAACTTGGTACTAAAGATGTTGCAAAGCTTAGCACCGTATCCATTACGTCCACCTAAAGAACAAATACAGAGTTAGGATATTAGCAAAGCATGTTGCAAAATGCTATGTGTGGCCTAAATTTAAGCCCCAAGATGAACTATTGTTTTTGGATCAGGGATGTAGAAACTACTTTTAGAATGGAGTCTATGTAAAAAAAAATTTCATCATTAACAATAACAGACAACAATCAGCAATAAGAGTATTTAAGAAAGCATTCAAGTTCATTAGTCTCACCAGTGACTTTTTTCTCATCATCATCGTAGTTACTCGAAGTGAGGAGCTGTCCAAAGATGAGAGCAGGCACATAGACCTTCTCTACTTTGTGCTCCACCACAGGGATACCCTTCCCATTGTTCCAAATACTGATGGTGTTGTTTTCACTAAAATGAAAACATCCATACAAGCTTTGTCAGCTTACAAGCAATGGGACATTGTGGTAGAATAACTTTGTGTTTTAATATCTTGGTACTGCAGTGTTACTCACACATCAATGCTGACTTTGATGCAAGACATGCTCTTATCTCTCTGCTTATTATCAGCTGCATTTACTGTTAGGAGAGAAAAAAAAGCACTTTACTAAATAAGTCTGCCTTGGGATGCCCAACATTAAAAACCACCTTAGAAGAACTTTTCACTCACCAAGGATCTCATCAAAAATCTTGTAAAGCCCAGGCACAAATGTAACATCACGGCAGTTCAGTCCCTCATCCTCATCAAACACCCACATTTGCTGATGGAGGAATTTCAACAAATTACTACCAAGATCTTGCATTTACATAATATAAAAGCCTTGTACTCAGTCTGGTGTTCAAACTTAGAGAAAAAAGGGACTGATAAATCAAAAAGTTTTTCTTGGTGGATATTTCAAGCTTTCATTTACTTCTTTGTGTGTGATGCCTGATGTCTGAGAAAACCTCTTGAAGATATCTTAACTGTTACCCTATTTTCAAAATGAAGACTTTTTGTCAAAAATAAGTTTTGTTTTGTTTTTTTAAACTCTGAACCACTCAAAACAATCTGTTAATGACAACTAGGATATTAACATTATACAAAAAGTTGAGCAGTTTGGAGAAAGAGTCAGAGAAGCAAGGCTGAGATGGTTTGGACATGTTCGGAGGGGGGATAGTGGATATATTGGACAAAGAATGTTGAGGATAGAGGTGCTGGGCAGGAGGAGAAGAGAACGACCACAGAGAAAGTTCATGGATGTAGTGAAGGAGGACATGCAGAGGGTTGGTGTTAGGGAAGAGGATGCAAGGGATAGGGTAAGATGGAGGCAGATGATCTGCTGTATCGACCCCTAATGGGAGCAGCCAAAAGAAGAACATTATATAAAATGTTTTTCAAAATGATATTTGTTCCGAATGTTCTAACAATTTTTTTGCCATCAATTTTCAGGAAGTAAAGGATTGTTTGAAGGATATGGTTTCATCAAGCAGCACTGAATCTGAAATAACTGTCTCACATTTAAATCAAGTGTCATTGAAACTTTACAAAAATCACCTGAAGTGAAATACAGAATTACACCTGGTTGTGTACAAGGTGATACTATTACAAGCCTTAAATCTATACAGGTTAGTTAAAGAAACTTTAGAGACTTCTTACTTGAGTGACAGGCTCTACAGAGCCTATGTAGGAGTCTGGTCTGAGCAAAATGTGCTCCAACTGCGTCTTCTTCTGATAGATCCTCTCCACAGAAAGTCGCTTCAGATCTTTCTTCACCTTTTCCACCGGCTTGTTTTCCAAAAAGGCCTGATGCAAATGACACAAGGTTATCTGTTATGCGCACTGTACTCTATAGTGAAGACAGGATTTGCTTTTATGTCACAGGTAGCCTCTGTACTATGACAGACAACATCTATAATGCCACTTGTTGACAGCTTTGCATAGCTGTAAGTATTGAATACTTATTTTTCTACAGCAGGGGTGTCCAAACTTTTTCAGAGTGCCAGATTTATTAATGGAAAGACACCCAAGGGCCAACAGTCCTTCCTGACAATTTTTTTTAAATCATAAAAGTTACACTCATACATCTTGGGGCAAATGTTATCCACCATTTACATTTCAATGCTTTTGATAAAGTTATAGCTTGTTTTAGTGGCAGTTGCATTTGAATCATGGGTCTACATGAGCAACTGCTATTACGAGGCCAAACCAGCTTTGAATTTCTTTACTTTTTAGCGCAGTCCTTGACAGCTTTTAGTAAGCCTTAGCATGTTTTGTCTGATAGTGTCTTTTTATATTGAGTGCTTTATGGATGACTACTCTTTTGTCCAGGGGAAAAAAAAACTGTAAGTACCAGCAAAAAGATATTTGAGCCTTTATAATGAAGGTGACACAGTATTAAAATATCAGCATCACTAACATGGGAAATCATAACACTAAAATGATAAAATCGCTACTTTTTTAAAAAACTTACATTTAGTACCAACAAACAGGACAGTTGTGATGCTGGTGAAAATACATTTATTGGCATGTACAGGGTTACTTTAACTGCCACTTTGAGACCTACAGTGCTAATGAATCAAAAGGCCATTTTCAAATCCAGTCACAGATCAGTGTTTGTTCTTTTGGATTTGAAATCCATGGCTTGGGATATAATACTCAGGACTACATACTTATGTATTTACATCCATGCTAAACACAGATTGAGCAAATTTAAGAGGATAAGATGTCAAGTGACGGAGAATGTAAAGAATCACTCAAAGTGATTATTTTAAAAAACATGGTAAGAAAAACCATTATTATTTCCATGTTCAGGCTTTTAGTCAAAGCTTCAGGGAATCACTGGAAATGGGCAAAAAGCTGTGGGTTCGAGGCCCCTGCTCTTGACAAATTAGGCAAACACAGCTATGTCAGTTTTCAGTGAAAAATACTGGCAATGGCAATTCTCATCTGACCTGGAAGCAGCACCCTCACTATAAATTCTTCTCGGTTTTAGAGCTGCCAAATGGCAGAAATGATCCAGGAGCTTGTAACATAGATCCCATGTTGGTGCCACCATAAGATTAAGTTAGTTAGTGTTTTGAACCATTTTATGCATGCTCACATTTGATGCTGTGCCATGCGCTTAGGAAGAGTCGTTAAAGGAGTAACATACAGTGAACCTCAGTTATGTTAAAGCAGCTCACGGAGTTAGCTAGCTGGCGTTAACCGTAGTTAACAGGTTTTCGCGGCAGCAACTAACAGCTAAACTTAGCAAGTTAGCGTTAAATATCAAAGCAGCAGTTATGTTACCTTCAACGGTTCAGCCATTCTTCTTGTATTTATTATTAAAACGCGTTGCTTGCAAAACTGACTAAATTTACAACTCGCTGAGTCGCAGCTAACCCCGGTGACAACGGCTGCCTGCACGAAACCGACTGAATCGAGTTTGAATATTCGAAATTTGGTGGAGACCTCTCCCGCCAGCTATATCGACCAATCAAACAACTCACTGTTTGTTGCTTCCCTCCAGTGGGAGCAGCAAATCCGTCCTCGCATAAGTATACAACCAATCACTGACAGGAATAATGGCATAAGCCCACCCACTTTGTGTCTCATTGCCGACCAGTTTCCTGAAATAAAACGAAAAAACGATAAAGGGGAAACGAAGAGATTCACGATAGAAACTCCCTTTCAGTTCTGATTTGACAGTCTTTGTCCAATAAGAAATAAGCTCTACATTCTGTGATGTTTTTTTGTTTCAAACTTCTTCTCCTTCTTTCGGCTGCTCCCTTTAGGGGTCGCCACAGCAGATCATCTGCCTCCTTCTCATCCTATCCCTTGCATCCTCTTCTCTCACATCAACCCTCTTCATGTCCTCCTTCACTACATCCATGAATCTTCCCTGTGGTCTTCCTCTTCTCCTCCTGCCTGGCAGCTCCATCGTCAGTATCCTTTGTCCAATATATCCACTATCCCCCCTCTGAACATGTCCAAACCATCTCAGCCTTGCCTCTCTGACTTTGTCTCCAAACTTGTTGACATGAGCTGTCCCTCTGATGTACTCATTTCTAATCCTGTCCATCCTGGTCACTCCCAGGGAAAATCTCAACATCTTCAGTTCTGCCACCTCCAGCTCTGGTCCTGTCTTTTTGTCAGTGCCACCGTCTCCAAACCATACATCATAGCAGGTCTCACTACCATCTTGTAAACCTTCCCTTTCACTCTTGCTGCTATCCTTCTGTCACAAAGCACCCCTGACACTGGTCTCCACCCACTCCACCCTGCCTGAACTCTCTTCTTTACCTCTCTTGTGCTCTGTCCGTTGCTTTGGATGGTTGATCCCAAGTATTTAAACTCATCCACCTTCACCACCTGCCTCCCTCTCATTTGTGCACAAGTACTCTGTCTTGCTTCTACTGACTTTCATTCCTCATCTCTCCAGTGCTTACCTCCACCACCCCAGGCTCTCTTCCACATCCGTCCTACTCTCACTACAGATCACAATGATGTATTTTGATGAATGACTGCTTCCTGTATACTGTTACAAGTTTGAAATAAACTGAACATTTTTCCCCACATCTCCTGGTTTTCAGTGTAATGTAAGGCAGACTGTAAAATGAAATCTTGACTTTTCATCAAGAATAATGCTTGTATGGCTCCAAGAGCATACTGATGTAAAATGTAATCAGATTGATTTTAGACTAAATATTTACAGTGTGTCCTCAGGCCCGAGCATAGAGTTTTATTCTCTTCCACAGTGAAATACTTTTTGTACCAACTCTTTATTGATAGCATATCACACAAGGTACCTGAAGCTTTCCATATTCTTTGAAGTCTGGCATGTTAGTTTATAATCCTGCAGGATTTATAGAGATCAGAGAAACTGTAGAAAAAATCAGCTGCATAATCCATTCAGAAGTCTTAGAGCTGAGGAGAGAAGTTTTAACATCTGTGCATATTCTTCTTCATTTATACCTTGTCTTGAATAATTTCACCTGCAGGGTCAGCAAATAAATTAACACAATTCCAAAAATTCATGCACGTATCTAGATAACACACATTTTTATGTATAGCACAGATAAGAGATGCTTCTCACACAGGCAAAGACATTAAGTTAAGAAAACAATATGGTTAATAGAAGCCAGTGGCTTGTTCAGATAAGCTCAGGATTGCTGGGATCCAGGGTCAGCCCCCACTGATAATGGCAATGCAACTATATCCTGACTGATGTCACTTTCCTTCCTGAAACTCCCCAACTGTAGAGAAAATGGACACGATGTGAGGAAAAAGAGAAAAAAGGAAATGGATTTTGTTGTCCGATGTTATGATTTCTGGCACCTTTTGGTTGCTTGGATTATAAAGTGTACTATTTAAAAAAAACAAAAAAAGAAAAAAAAATCCCCTCTCGCCCCTGCGGGCGGTCTATCCTTCAAGCTCGGGTTCTCTACCAGAGGCCTGGGAGCTTGAGGGTCCTGTGCAGTATCTTAGCTG